>ML784385.1:798885-812779 GCA_009831015.1 Picea engelmannii | reverse complement strand
TCGGATCGAACTGTCGACTGTTCCCGCCCAGGGGCTGACTGCGAATTGGTAACCTTAGTGGCCATAATCTTTAGGTTCTTACACAAGGTGACAGTGATGGGAAGTCTCACTGTACCTGGAGCAGACATTGGTCAAACTCACTCTGGCTCCTTGGAAGGTAAATCCACAATTACTGCGTGGAAGTCTTGGAGGGTAAATCCACAATTACTGCGTGGAAGCTCTCACCAGGGTGTAAGTCTGTTAAGCAGGTCGCCATTGTAACTGTTCCACCCTAGCCCTACCCCTTCTGGACTTGACCACGCGACGTTGGATTTCATCACCAACTAGTACGGTCATCAAAAGAAGGCCCTGTTTGCTTGGTTGCGATTCTTAGATTTTTTAGCGTGTGCTGTTTATTTTCGCTAGTTGGCCATAGATCTCTTTCGTCGACTCTTTTCTTCTGCCAACATTGACCCTCCACGACGCTCGCGGAGACTACAGGGACTTCCTCCAGAAAATATGGAAGGAGACATCCCTCGTTCTACGGAACAATCTCCCCAATAGGGCGAGGTTCAAAACACTACAACTTCTCCGGAAGAAGTTCCCGTCTCTTTGGAGAATTTTAGAATTGTCTCGGAATCCCTGGAAGCTTATCGCATTCCGGAAGGATATGAATGATAGATCCTCCACCTAAATTCTGCCGGAGAGTTTGTTGTCATAAACCCTTCTGACGCCCTGGCCGGGTCTCCTCAAAACCCTTTACCCAATGACCCTTTCTAGACCGAAAACATTGTTCGGAGTCCACCACGCTTGGTGCGTGATATTTATGGAATGGGGGAAGGCGCCGATGTACCTTTCTCCTACACTGTACCCCCAAATCACTTCACTAGTACTACCACTTTTACGGCCACACCAACCATTGCTTCGAGCACGCCATCTGTTGGTCCAAACGTAACATCCATTGGCCCGAGACCTACTATTCCCCTCCAGATAGCCCATTCAACAATAACCCCGCACATTCCGACCATCCCCGCTGGTAATGCGGTAGTTAATCAAACTCCGATTGGCACGCCTGTAACACCAAGACCGAATCTCCCTTTTGGATTTAGGGCACTGAACGCATCTGCCGCTACCACTGCCCAAACCACTACTCAAATCATACCGGGAAGTTCCATACCTATCCAACAACCCGGAGGGACTGTCCTTGGTGGTTCTAACCCAATCGACAACACGGGTCAATCTTTCACATTTGGCCCTCAAATCTCGAGAACTCTACCTCAAACTGGGGGGCACCCTCCCACCAGAGGGAAAATCCCATTCGGGGGGCACCCTCATGCTGGGGGGCAACCGCAAGTCGGAGTCCACCATCAGCCAAAAGGACAAAATGTGTCTGTTGCACCCAATCCGTGGAGCATCCCTTTTCAAGGAAATCCGCATGCCTCTATGGGACAAACTGTGCCTGCCACATCTAACCCATGGAACGTTCCTTTCTCAGGAAACCCACACTTCCCGGCAGGACAAAATTCGCAGACTCCGCAACAACCTCCTTATGGACAAATGCCCAACCCAACCTTTAACCCTCAAAACTCATCCGGTTATCCTCCGCTCACACATACTTCTCAAAACACTTCAAATCCTATGTACCTTGGCCAAAACCAACCTTACATGAGAGGGCCCATGAGTTATAATTATCCACATAACCCAGTATTGGGCCCCACTGGTGTTCCTCTGCCGCACCAGCATTACCCACAGGTTAACCGACAACTACCTTTTCTAGCCACCCTGGACCTTCCATATTTGTATTGGTTAACGAATGATCCCATTCATCATTCTTTGGGTTGGCCAACTATTCCAGCAAAACTCCCTTCTGATATCCCAAAATTCGACGGAAAATCCGAAGAAGACCCGAACAATCACGTGATGACCTTCCATTTGTGGTGCTCATCCAACACCCTCATGGACGATTCTATTCATTTGTGTCTTTTCCAACGGACACTTACGGGTTCCACGGCAAAATGGTATATTGAATTACCACGCGCATCTTTTTATGATTTCAACTCCCTCGCCATGTCCTTCCTCATACACTTCCAACTGCCCATCCGATACAAAACGGGTACTGAACTATTAACCTCTCTTCGTCAGACAACTTCCATACATATCTTCGACCATATCCATGAATGGAGAAGAAGACGAAGGCTAATCAAAGCAGTCATCCCTGACCAATTATTAGCGGAATGGTTCACGAAATCCTTACTACCCAAGATCGCTCGTGATGTTGCCATGGGCGGCGTGGTCACCGAGGAAGAAGCCATCGCCCGAGCTCAGTACTTAGACCTAGTCTATTCACAATCCGGTACTCTGTATGAGTTGATACCGAATGATACCCGTCCCAATAACGATCCATCCAAACCATCGACTGCTTCGCATGCAGATGGAGTTATTGGCTTCGTCAAAACTCAATCTACCACTCAGTCTACTGGAACAATTCAGCGGTCCGCTTCTACGACCGCCCCCAGTTCGACTGCACCCTCTTCTACCCCCACCCAAACTCAAGTCTCTGATGTGAATGTGGTCCAATAAACCCCTTCACAACAACCTGGGGGCAAGAAGAAAGCGAGAAACAAAACAAAGAAGAACAATAACAATGAACAACCCAAGACCCAATCGCAAACCCCCGCTGCTGGAAAACAACCACAGCGAAAACTGAAATTCCCATGTCTCATTTGCGGTGACGATCACTACACTCGAGACTACCCACATCGCGATGAAGTGGCTAAAATTTTTAAGGGAAATTCACAACCCGCTGTGCTCACTCAGCCTTTTCCGCAACAACAATATTTGGTTGCACAAACCCCCACGCCGGGGGGCAGTTCCAACCAACCCCATGATGAGGCATCGACAAGTGCACACATTTATATGTTCAACGGGGTTAATCTAACCACTCGTTCAACGACATACGACACACCAGTTAAACCCGATAAGCCGAAGACTGCTAACGGTTCTTCGCCAGATCTTTTACCATCTGCTATCAATCCTCTGTCTGTTAGCCCCTCATCCGGGCCACTTCAGATTGAGAAACCTTCTTTTGACTCCATCTTACGCCCTCCTAAGAGCACCATCAGGAAATCCACTTTCAATCCTAATTCACGAGCCACCCAAAACTACAATATTGTAGAAGATTTGGCCCAAGCTCCGTGTGCCATGTCCGCATTGGAAGTGTTACAACACTGTCCTAACCAACGTAGGACACTCTTAGCTACTATCGGCGCCTTCGATCCCGAGTCATCCAACCACATAATGTTTAATCTGGACGATCATCAACCGTGGCTCTCCCACCAGCTAGCTTTCCAAATCAATGTTGTTGTTTATAATCAACAAATCCATCGAACCATTTTGGACGAGGGAGCCTCCACCTGTGTCATGTCTCTATCCTGTTGGAAAGGTTTGAAATCACCTGCCCTTAACAAATCCCCTACGATGTTACGCGCTTTTGATGGACGAGGTTTCCATCCTCATGGATTATTGCAATCCATCACCGTTCAATTGGGCGGAAAAACTGTTACCGTTGATGTCGAAGTGGTCGACGCTCCCCTCGATTACAATCTATTACTCGGAAGAAGTTGGTTCTACGCTATGACTGTTGTTGCTTCGTCAGTGTTTCGATGTGTACAATTCCCTCATCAAGGCAAAATTGTCACCGTCGATCAACTTGATTTCTGTACACACGACGCCCGCATCCCTGCCACCAACAATATTCCCTTTTTGGGAGATCACCTAGTTACGTATGAAAGCGTTGGTGTTGGCTTATTGAAAGATTCTAGCCTCATGGGTAGCTTCCCTACACCACTTCCACCTACTACACCTCATATTTCCATCGTCAATATGATCTCGACTTGGCCTTACCAATCCTTAGAATCATCTGATCCTTGGATTGTGCCTAGTCCTTTGGAATTCGATGGACTCAGTGACACCATGCCACTCAGCCCAGCCGAGGCTACATACATAGCTATCCAATCTGCATCTCCCTCTTTGAACACTTCACATTCACTGGCACCCGACACTTACTCGATGCCCTCGTGGTTGAACTCCCTATCATCTGCCGTTGATTACATTTCCCACATTTTTCCTTCGGACAAATCTATCATGGAAATGCTCAGCATTGACGATATGCCCTGGGATGACAACCACCACCGATCCTCTTTTATTCCACCTTTGGAAGAGGTGCAAGACATACAATCTGTCTTCCCCCCCGATGTTACCAATGCTCCACAATCCCCTATCCTCAGCCAAGATACTTTCTCTGAGGGCAACATGGATAACATCTCGACCACAATCACAATTGACATTTTAGTCAAAGAAGGTGTCGTGGAAAACATTAATCTTGGTGCTAATTGCACACCCGACTAAGTGGTTTCTTACACCACTTTGTTTAAAGAATTCCTCGATGTCTTCACATGGAGTTACGAAGAAATGCCAGGGATTGACCCTTCCATCGTCATACATGAAATCAAGACTTATCCTGACGCAAAACTGGTTCGACAGAAACTCCGCCCGGTTCACCCCAAGAAACTAGTAGCTATAAAGGCAGAAGTCGAAAAACTTCTAAAATCTGGCTTTATCTACCCTGTCCCTTTGAAGGAATGGGTCTCTAACCTCGTTACGGTTGCCAAGAAACAAGGGACTATCCATGTCTGCATAGATTATTGTGATCTTAACAAAGCTTGTCCCAAAGACAACTACCCTACACCCTTTATCGATCAAATCATCGATAATTCTGCGGGAAGCGTGATCTTCTCTTTCATGGATGGCTTTTCTGGATACAACCAGATCGAAATCTTACCTACTGATCAACATAAAACAACCTTTATCTGCCCTTGGGGAACTTTCTCATACCGAAAGCTACCTTTTGGCCTTAAAAACGCTGGTGCCACTTTCCAGCGATCCATGTCGTACGCTTTCCACGACATCAAGCATATCGCAGAACCCTACCTCGATGATTTACCCGCCCATTCATCCAATCGACCCAATCATATTAGTCACTTGCGGGCAATTTTTCTTCGATGTCGTTTCTATCGCATTCGCCTGAATCCACATAAATGCATCTTCGCTGTCGAATCCGACCGACTCCTCGGTTTCATCGTCTCCAAAGACGGGATCAGGGTGGATCCCCTAAAGATCAAGGCCATTCTAGCCTTACCCCCACCCACCAACTTAACCCAACTTCAAAGTTTGCAAGGCAAAGCAAACTTCCTCCGTCGTTTCATCTGCAATTACGCCGAGATCACTAAAGGATTTATGCGATTACTGCCAAAGAATGTCCCTTTCATCTGGGATGACACTGCCCAACGGTCATTCGATGCTCTCAAGCATGCTTTGACCCACGCTCCTTTGTTACATCCTCCCGAATATACAAAGGATTATATCCTTTACTTGGCTGCTTCTACCTCCACCATTGCGATGGTGTTGGTTCAAGAGGACACTAACAACGAAGAACACGTGATTTATTATCTGAGCAAGAGTTTATCTGGACCTGAACTTAGATGCTCGCATGTCGAAAAAATGGCTATGGCAGCTGTCATTGCTGTCCAACGATTCCGCCACTACATCCTATTACGCACCACCACGGTAATCGTAGACTCTAACCCCATGTACCACGTCTTAACACGTCAGGTACTTGGGGGAAAATATTCGAAATGGATCGTGATCCTTCAAGAATTCGATCTTGAGTTTACATAGGCCAAAGCCAAAAAATCCCTGGTGTTTGCCGAGCTCATCTATGCTCTCCCAAGTGCCGATGAAAACAATGAACCTAGAGACCCTCTTCTTGATGAGTCTCTCTTCCTCATCAGCACCTCTGACCCTTGGTATGGAGACATTCTCCTTTACCTTCAAACCCAACATTTTCAGCCCAACATCTCTCGAGAAGAGCGTCGACGCATACGTCATCACTCTCGTCGTTACCTCATCCTCGGTGACACCTTGTACCGCCGTGGTATTGACACCATTCTTCGACGATGTCTGATTCACGAAGAGGCTGAATGCATTCTGAACGATTGTCACCTTGGTGCTTGTGGCGGTCACCTTTCCGGGATGGCCACAGCCCAAAAAATCCTACGTGCTGGCTACTTTCGGCCCTCGATCTTCAAAGACTGCATCGAGGCTGTCAAAAAATGCCCACCCTACCAAATCTTCAACAAGAAGGCACGAACCCACCCTACTGCGCTGCATCCCATTATTGCCATCGGCCCCTTTTCCAAATGGGGTATCGATTTCATGCAGTGTAAGCCTACCTCAGCTGGGGGGCATGGTTACATCATCGTCGTCGTTGATTATTTCACTAAATGGGCTGAGGCTATGCCTACCTTCCTGAACGATGGCCGTACTGCAGCTCTATTCCTCTTCAACCACATCATCACTCATTTTGGCGTACCACATGCCATTGTCACCAACCATGGTGCACACTTCAAAAACCAGATGATGAGCGAATTACACGTCAAATTGGGTTTTTTCCATGAAAACTCATCCCCTTACTATCCTCAAGCAAATGGACAAGTTGAAGCTATCGACAAAGTCCTAAAAACCATGATCCAACGCATGGTGGGGAAAACAAAACATCATGGCATTTACAACTATTTTACGCTCTCTGGGCCTATCGCACGTCTGTGAAAACCTCAACCGGATTCACTCCTTTCCAATTGGTCTATGGCATTGAAGCCGTCTTACCAATCGAGTGCGAAATTCCGTCACTTAAATTGAAAGTAGAACTCCTGCCCCATACTTCTACGGAAGAAGAATGATTCTTGTACCTATCCAAACTGGATGAAACACGCCGTGATGCTGCTCTCGTTAATGAGACACATCAGAAACGAATCAAGAGTCAATATGACAAATCTGTCCAACCTCGAGCCTTTGCAGAAGGAGACTTAGTCCTCGTTTATGACCAAGCACACGATAAATTGGGAACATGAAAGTTAGAACCTATGTGGCACGGTCCTTACATCGTGAAGTGTGTTTTACACAGAGGGGCTTACGAACTAGTAGATCATGATGGAATTTCCTTAGGAGAGCCCCAAAACGGGCTTTACCTTAAAAATTACTATGCTCAGATCACCCAGCATCTGTACTTTGTACATTATTGTATTTTTAGTTTGGTGTGCCTTTTCTTTCGCGTGCTCGAGTCTTTACCGTTGCCACTCATGACTGTGTCTGTGTTTTCATGCACAGATGACGTCTGCCTTTCCTATATTTTTTGGGTTCGTGGATGGTGCCAGCCGACATACCCGGAACATTGCCTTGACAGCATGGGTTATTTATCAGTTTGACGAGGTGGTGAGTTCAGGAGGCATCTGTTTAGGACCAGCAACCAACAATATGGCAGAATATCACGCTGTCATTGGACTGTTATCCCAAGCCTCCTCCCTAGGTATCTCTCATATCATTATTTACTTAGACTCCCAACTCGTGGTTTATCAACTCAACCGCATCTACGCTATCCGTAGTCCTATCCTGCTACGTCTACACTTGCAAGTTCGTCGTCTCGAACGAATGTTTGATTACATTGAATATAGACACATTCCAAGAGAACTTAATAGTGTTTCAGATTCGTTAGCCAATTACATCATGGATCGGTATTTAGCCCATAGATAAGATTCAAGGAAAGCGAAAACTATACATTACATGTAAATTAAAACACATCACAGACATCATCATGTACAAACCATCGGCATCATAAAACTTGAAACTGTATATATATATATATATATATATATATATATGGCGTGACTGAAATGTTTACATTACATCAA
The DNA here is from genome assembly GCA_009831015.1 of Picea engelmannii. NCBI lineage: Eukaryota > Viridiplantae > Streptophyta > Pinopsida > Pinales > Pinaceae > Picea > Picea engelmannii. The sequence goes on along the minus strand of ML784385.1, from coordinate 804,995 downwards.
AAAGTCTGTAAGAGAACAAAATATTGGGCTCATCCACCCATACAACTTCACCAGACAAGGCGTACAAAAACATGATCTCGGGGAAACTCTAATCTCCCCGCACTACGTTGTGCTGTGAGTAATATAATATTCTCTGGCACCCCTACAGTGTGTCGCTACAAATGCAAAGGCATGTCCCCTCTCCGCAGAGGAGGGATACCCATCGTAAGGCCTTGGAGGTTCCTCTCAACCTCCCGAAGGCCCACCACCGGTACTGCTAGATTTGCTACAACTGGGGCACCACCACGACGACCCGGCACTGGTATGTCCGCTGGGCACACTGCTCCCTTGTCTGCACGTTGAAAACAAAACATCTGTTAAACACTCTCTTACATACCCAAAAAAATACATATACATCAAAAACATAAAAACAAACTAGACGAGGTACGACTTAGTCTCTTACCTGACTTGTCCCAATCTTCCCCCTTGGGCAGAATCAAATCCATACTCCCGTGGAAGTCTACATCGGCATACGGGAAGTCCTCGATCCAGAGGAACTTCCGCCTCAACCAGGCAAAGAAATCACCAGTAAAACAGAACTCTGACTCCGAAACTAACCTCGGGGATAGGCTAGTCCACCTCTCCATCCGAGGCTCATCCACTGGTCGTACTGCCAGTGCAATCTGAGGCTGCATCTGAGGGATGCGCTCCAAGAAAAATGAGACTAAGAAAGAGCCATAGCCAAACTGGTTTTGGCCGTTCCTGCACCGAGAAATTTGTTCCTTCACATTCCGAAGGAACGCCACACTCCAATTGAACAATGTGGGCTCTAAACACTGAACGCCATAGGCCACCTGTGACCTCAAATCCAAATGGGCACTAGTGCTACCAGTCACACTAGTGATAGAAAACAGTATGGATCGAAGAGGCAGATCCCGGATATCCTTGATAGGGATCCTGCCCCCTACCAATCTTGCTCCCGGAACACAATAATGTGCCAGATACACGTCCACCTGCTCAGGTAATGCCCTCTGCCCTGTAAAAGCTATAGGGACCCCTCTTTTTGAGAGGCCAGTCAGAAAGTAAACATCTTCCAACTCGATGGTCAAGAGTTGTGTACCAATACGGAATCCCTGTTCCGTGATGTCCCAAAGACCAATAATGTGCTCAAGCAGTAGAACCTCTCTTTTCATTTTTTGCAGTTTGAAAAACTTGAGTAATCTGCAGGCCCTCAAAGCAGCCCGTGTACGGGGACTCCGTAGAGAAGCTATATCATCCATCTCATGTTCCTGCTCTTTCCACTCGATCATGATTGTCGAATATATATACAAAACAAAAATTCAAAATTCTCATCATTCCCCACGTTTTTGTGATTTTGGCAATTTCCAAAAAGAATTTTAAAACATGAAAACAAATGCCCATGACATCTAAAGGTAACCAATCATCATTTTTAACCACCACACCCTTTAAAATTTACTAAACAATGATTAAAACATGGTAAAAACGAAAAATGTTTTGAGGAGGTGCATGGGCCCATGAGGGGAGTTTTTGCAAATTTCTTTGGTCAAAATGGTCGACCTAATCAATAGTTAAGGTGTGGGCATCTTAACAACCATTTTCCAATACATTTTCGTGAATAATTCCCCCCATTTTATTAACTTTTAAAAGGGGGCCGATTTGGTTCAAAATGGACAACCTAGGGCTTTGTGTTTTAAACTAATAATGCTATAAAGATCAACTTGGAACCATACAATTGAAAGAGCAAAGAACGAACACCTACCTGGTTCGAACGGTGTGCGAAACGATCAATTGTAGCTCCGGCAGTGAGAAGAACAAGTTTGGCTCCAATTGAGATTCTCCAATACTCCACAAAATCCTTGCAAATGAAATGGTAAATGAGTTTTTCAAATCAATTCATATTTATAAAATTTCATTTTCATAAACTATGGTCATTTTGGGTTTCTCTAATGGTGAAAAAGCTCCACTAATCCCTGGTTTATAGTTTCTGGCATCGCAGGTTTATTGGCCGTTCTAATGAATCTTTCACCTTGTCGTAGTTACGAGCATAGTCTTAGTTCATTCTCGAGATCCACAATATGAGAATGTAACCGGGTAGAATTTTATCTCTTTTTCGGACCCGAACAGATACATGAAAAAGGAACCCCCCCGGAGTCTCCTTTAAACCCTTTTCAGACTCTCTAAATATGAAAAGATTGTCGAGTGACCTTGCTTCCTTTCACGCTCGTTAAAAGGTTAGAAAGGGCGTCTTTCGAGCGATAGTTTAACCCTTTTTTGGTCTTGATGGACTACTATACGAAAAAGGAACTGAGAGAGTTCTCTTTTAAGTTTTTTTCCAAACTCTATAATCCCGAAAAACCTTCGAGTTTTCTGTCTTTGGACTCGTTAAAGCACACATCGACAGACCCATATGGGACTGAACCCTTACTTCTTCCAGTTCATTAAACAAAGGAAGAGGAAATTACCGAAGGTAAGTTATATCGAGCATGTGTTATCCTCCTCGAGCTCATTAAATTAAAAAGAGGTACTCATCTATCTGAATGGGGGAAAAAATTGAAAGGAACAAGCCAAGCAGTCTCTTGAGAACACCATCTAGCACTTCTTAGAGTCGCCCTTGAACACGACACTTTGTCATTTGCCCATATCATAATCCGCTGAACCTCTGCACTGAGCCAACCCTTGAGTTTCCTTTCACTCCTTTGGGTCACCCGACGCAAGTCACAGTATCCATTGCACAATTTTGGTCCATGCCATGTTTTGCTGTTGTGCCTCAGTGTTCAAGGGAAGTATCCGCCTCGGGAGTCAGCCATCCCTAATATCTTACCTCAAAACCCGTGTCAGTCCATGTCCATTTGATCTGCCAATCACATCTCCATGTCCGTTTCGTGTCGTTGATGAGGGATACATCAAGGCCCTCCCTCGACGAGTCTATCCCTGTCGACTCCAACACATTATCCAGGAATCAGACTTATAAACCAGTTAGTACTTTGGGACCTGCATGCCTCAATGGTAGGCCTCCTCACATTCGACAGTGGGTTTACATAATTGACCCCTGATCGAATGATTCCATGGGTGTTCGACCTCAGCTCATCTATTCACATTCGTTGGAATGTACTAGGGTACCTTGGGAATCATTGACATTAATGGTGATCTCCCTCGCGCTTTTTAACGGTTTACCTCATTAACTGGTAATCAAGTGGTTTCTGCCATGTTCGACGTCAAGACATCTATTCACATGGTCAGATTCGTACTGTATTGGGATTGGTATGAAGACCTTGGGTTGAGACATCACTTTGATATATGCTTCGCCCAGGCTGCGAAGGAGTTCTATTGGACAATGACACATGCACTGTTACATAGATCCACTTTGTATTGGTCGTGGCTATGTCTTACCATCTCGTAGATCCACTGTGTATTCTTCGTGGCTACGATCAATTTGAGTCACTACAGTATAGATCCACATTGTATCTTTGGTGGCTATACCCCTGTTTGTCAATACAATTATGGATCCGCAGTGTATTTTATGGCGGCCATACCTTACAAGTCTCGATCTCCCAAGCATAGGTATGCCTGCCTTGGGTTTTGAAATATGTCATGATATTGGTTGGATGTTTGTGTGCAGTTTTCGTCAGGTTCTCTGAGTCTATACCCTTGCTTGAACATCTACAAAGTACTTCAGTCATCAGTCCGCATCTTCTGACTTCATACTTTGGGGGGCATTCTGTTACACATCAAAATCACTCAACCGGATAAGTGTCGCATATGCTTCTCATTTGTCGCAAGTGTCGCAACTCCTTTACAGCTTGTCGCAAGTATCACAAGTTGGTTACAAAGTGTCGTAAATTTTGTTGAATCATGCTACCACGATAACGACACTAAGGAGGCACTTGAAACATCTCATGTACTTGGTTTGAAGGAAGAAAATTGGTCCACTGGAGTCAAACATCTCTTAACACCTGAAAGGGCTTCTTAGTAAAGAGTTTGGAGGGGGAACGCTTCTCTAAAACAGCCTTAGGAGTGCTGGCGCCCCTCTACCATGCCTCAGAAGCGTTATAATGCTTCTTCACCCCTTTGTAGGAGCGCTGCTCAGTTTTGAAGCACTGGCGCTTCCCTTGACCTTCTCGGAGCGTTCTAGCGCTCTGATACCCCTTCTAAGGGAGCACTCCCTATTCTGGGTAAATTGTTAGCCCGGTGAGGAGAATAAGGGGAGAATCATTCGAGATTAGGAGGCAGTTGTGCTCGAATTCTTGTTTTTATCAAAAGATCCCTGATCCAAGGAGATGGTTCCCAATTGGTTCTAGACATAACTCAAGAGGTTAGGCTCCTCCCAACCTATATAAGCAAGCTCTATGATGGTGGAAAGGGGGAAGAACTGAACATAAGAAACTTATGATCTTGGAGGAAACTTATAGTCAGCCAAAAGAGAGTGATCAGTGAAGCTGTTTTTACCCAGGTTGTGGATCTTTCAGGCAAGGGTTAGACGAAGAGGACTTGACGAAGCTGTCGCATTCGCATCTACGATTGTAAGTACTGTTGTCGTTATTCTCATTAATATGACACGCTTGGCCTGTTTCTTTCTAGTTTGTCTAATGTTACATGAACTTGTCATTTATTGATAGATCTGTTTTCAAGCTAATGTCAGTAGAGTAGGAAGTGGTCGTATCTTGTTTTGTCCACAGAACTCAGCGAGGAGCAAAAGACTAGAGCGCAACTCGGAGCATGTAGGGAAAAACGTTGATTAAAAGGTACTTCTATTATCCTTCCTTCTCATGCATTAGTTTAGATAGATTTGAAAGGAAGTCAGTGTCCACGTTAAGCATTTTTCTGTCTAGGGTTAAGGTCAAGCCTTAGAGGCGATCTACCTGTCCGCAGGGAGATTTTCCTACAACAATGAGAAAGAATAAATATTGAGCTCAGACCTTATCAACGTAATGTCCAAAGGTTTTGAATGGGACCCATCGACAGTTCGTACTTTTCCCCCAAATGCATGATGGAAGATAGTTTATTTTCTCTAGTATGATGTCTAGAGGCTTGAGGTCTACCCCCCCAATCTTCATTTCATCCATCGATTCTTAAGTTGTCATTGATTTCTGTACCTGATGGAGAAAAAGGGTCAATAGACAAAGGTGAATTAAAGGAAGGTTAAGTTACAATATCTAGTGAAAGAATCGAGTCAACAAGAGAGGCTGTTGTTTCATTTTTTAATGAGATTGACAAGGAAAATAAATTTTCTAATGAATAGGTACTACCAAAGGATCAAATAATTCTAAGGTAGGTTTCATTTTTATACAAGCTTGAAACTAGAAAAACTATGCTTGAGGTCCTCTGTTTTATTTTTTAACGATCTTGAAACATAAATGAGAACTCTGATCGAACCTAGTTTCATTTTTTAATGAGCTTGTAACCGAGAAAACTATTGATCCAGGTGGATATTCATGGCCACCCACCTATTCCACTTGGACCCCCACCATTGCTTCTTTCATGTTTTCAGTTTCTGCACAGTTTACTATTTTTAGCAGTTTTTCGGGTCCTGAACTTTCAGAGCCATTTTGAGGCCTTAAACGACGTTTTTTGGGAAAATGGGGAGCAACATGGATCGTAGATCATTTTTCTCACCCAAAAGTTGTATTCCTCGGATAGATATTTCTAACGAGGTATGGGACATGTCAAACGGAGATCGTATGCCAACGTTACGTCCCCAGGAAGTTGATGTACTTACTTACCCAAACAGGGCCCATAGTCTTGGCATTTCATCTCCTAGGGTTAGGTCTTTGGATGTTTAGGGTTTTCCATTGTTTCTGAATAATAATAGGCCTTAGAGCCTCATTGTAACACAGTTCAGAGGCCAGTAGCCGCGACATCTCTTCTCATAGATAAGCTACCATCGCCCTAGCTAGTTTATTGCCATTCTGTCTGTATGTTAAGCCCTAATATTGGCTCATTACCCCTTAATTGGGGCATATTAAATTCGTAATTCTATTTTATTTATGTCAGCTTTAGGCCATTAGTTGTAATTTAGATTAGTAATGTTATTTTATTTATGTCGGCTTTAGGCCATTAGTTGTAATTATACCTCCTAGTCTCCTATATATACCAAGGAGACATTTTCATTT
>ML784385.1:775810-793730 GCA_009831015.1 Picea engelmannii | reverse complement strand
TACCTCCTAGTCTCCTATATATACCAAGGAGACATTTTCATTTTGAATCATCTTGTACTTGAACATTTAAGTGGGGTAAAAGGAGGTTTCCCCCTTGAAGAGGCTTATTATCTGAAATTATCTCTGTTTCAAGGCATTGAGTAATTTTCCTGAGGTTTTTCCATGCTATATTGATGTTTGGTTCTTAACATTGTAAGCATATTTCAGTCATTTGTTATTAATGAAATGAAGTCTTATTTCCGCTGCATCTCTGCGTTTATGTGTATTTTTGTATTTCATTGTGTTCCTACATAAATCCAGATCATTGGTATCAGAGCAGTCTACTCATTCTCGATCCTTATTTGCATGTCCCCAATGAGGTTAGGGTATAAGGAGTTGGGGCTCAATCTGGTTGAACCTTTGCAAGATCAGCCTTGCAAACCCCGATGACCGCCCATGTGGGAAGAAAAGAAAGATGAGGGAGTAGGATATCCTATCAAAATGTTGCTAGAGGAGGCCCTTGAGAAACAAAGGAACACGATGATGGACAACTTTACCCAGATTCTTCAACGGATTCCCATTGGCGGTGCATTGACATCCAACAACCACTCTGGAGGCGCCCATCCCTTTAAGGTACAAGTAAACTTTGACATTCCCATATTTGAGGGACAAATAGATGCAGATGCCATAGATAGATGGTTGAATCTGTTAGAAGGATATTTCTCGGTTCATGAATTTTCCAACCGAGAAAAGATTATTTTCGCACTCCTCAAAACCGCCCCCCATGTCAAGGACTGGTGGGAAACCTACTCGGAGCAACAGGGCAAGGGGGAACCCTCTTTGTTCTTGGCTGAACCCACTTGGAATTCTTTCCGAGATGCCATCAAGGAACAATATTATCCTGTGGGGAGCTATGAGGACAAATACATACAATGGACTATGCTACGGCAACAAAGGGACCAAGATGTGCATGAGATGACGAATCTGTTTCATACCCTACGCACAAAGTTGGGTATCAAAGATTTAGAGAAACATTTGGTGTTAAAGTACCGCAGTTGTCTACACAGATACATTTAGGAGGAAATGGAGTTCCTCAACATCTCCTCGCTTGGTGTGGCATACCGATATGCTACCAAGATTGAGCAGAAGTTCAAACAGAAGAAGCGAGACTTTGGGTTTGCGAATCAAAAGCAAGGGAAAGGTACCTCCAAACTGTAGAACAAAGGACCAAGCCAAGGCAGGGAAGCCCAAGACAACCCACCAAAGCCACAAGAAAATAACAATACCACGAAGCCAAAAAAGGACATAGGGAAGTGGTGTGAGTTCCATAAGAGCTCCACTCACAACACAAGTGAGTGTCGGGCCAAGCAGTCACTGGTAGCTGAGTTGAAGGCTTTTGAATTGGATGCATGCTATGACTCTGAATCAGAACCTAACAAGGGGAATGACAGGGGGAAGAAGATTATCGATGTGGAGCACAACACCACCATTGCCACCACGAAGATCCAGGAGGAGAAACCAGAAGATCCAGAGGAGGCAGAGCGTCTCTTCCATTCCAAGATGTGGGTAAAGGGTTCCTCGTTGTAGTTCATTGTCGATAGTGGGAGCCAGAAGAACCTCATCTTAGTAGAGGTCGTGAAGTAGTTGGGCTTGCCGACCATAGCACACCCACAACCATACACCATCGGGTGGTTGCACCAAGGACGGGACCTTCACGTCAGCCAACAATGTCACCTTCCCTACAACATCAAGCCCTTCACGGATGAGGTATTATGTGACATTGCTCCTCTTAATGTTTCTGATGTATTATTAGGCCAACCGTACTTGTGGAAGAGACATGCTATGTATTATTCCAGGCCTCGTGTCGTTATTATCACTTTGGGAAATAAGTTGTACAGGATACCTGAAATAGCACCGCCTACCACCATCTCTTTGGTTACTGCAAAACAATGCAGTAGGCTCATTTCCAAAACCAAGAAATTTGTTTTCCTGATGATTTACCCTCAGGGAAAGAGGAATATTGTGGCCATGACCTCCAGAAAGGGCCCCGCTACACGAAAACAATAGATGGATAAGGTCGTGGAGGAGTACGAGGACATCTTCACCTCCCCCACAGGGGTGCCTCTACACTGCTAGGTCAAGCACCCCATTGATCTGACCCCAGTTGCACTGCTGCCCAATGGATCCATATATCAACACTCTGTTCTAGAGAATGAAGAAATCAAGAGGTAGATTCAGGAGCTGTTGTGGAAAGGTCACATCCGACCGAGTTCATCGCCCTGTGGGAGCCCTATCGTGTTGGTGCAGAAGAAGGATGGGACTTAGAGACTCTGCATTGACTATCGAGCACTGAACAAGATCATTGTCCGGAATAGGTACTTGATCCCACAGATTGATGACCTTCTGGACCAACTCAAGGGGGTGAAGTATTTCAACAAGATTGACTTGAAGTCTGGGTATCACTAGGTACCAATTGAACCCTCTGATGTGTGGAAGACTGCCTTCAAATCTAAGGAGGGCCTTTTTGAATGGTTGGTCATGCATTTCGGGTTGACGAATGCCCCTGCAACCTTCATGAGGCTAATGGAAGACATCTTGTAGCCATTCACCAAATCATTTGTAGTAGTGTACTTGGATGACATTATGATCTTTAGCCAGACTTGGGAAGAGCACCTCCACCACATTCGACAAGTCCTCCAAACATTGCGACAACACAAGTTGTGTGCCAATTTGGAGAAATGCACTTTTGGCATGACCCAGGTGCAGTATCTGGGATACATTATTGATGAGCGGGGGGTTCATGTGGATCCAGCAAAGATCCAAGTCATTAGGGATTGGCCAGCCCCAACCACCCTAACAGAGCTCCACAGCTTTTTAGGTCTTACCAATTTCTACCTCAGGTTTGTGTTGGGATTCTCTCATATCACTTGGACCTTGAGTCAAGTCACCAAGGGAGGAGCTAAAGAAAAATTCTTTTGGTCTAAATCTCAACAGAAGGCATTCGGGGAGTTGAAGCATCACCTCTACTCTGCACTAGTGCTCACATTATCAGACTTGCAATAACCATTTGAGATCGAGACAGATGCCTCTGACTATGCTATTGGGGTAGTCCTTACTCAACATGGGCATCCAATGGCATATCACAGTGAAACACTTTCCGACATAGTCCGAAAGTATCCCACTTATGACAAAGAAATGTATTCCATTGTGCAGGCTTGTCGGCAAAGGAAGCATTACATTTTGGGAAAGAAAATGGTCATCCACATAGACCACTGACCCCTGCAGTTCATACAGAAACAAGGGAAGTTGAAAAATCATCGCCATTAGAAGTGGTCCACATACCTACAATAGTTTCATTTGAACATTAAGTACAAGAAAGGAAGCACCAACAATGTTGCAAATTGCCTCAGTCGACCACCCATCATGGCGCTAACCACTGTGCTCAACTCTTGTGGGCATGAGACTTCCAATTGGCCGCTTCTCTACACAAGTGATCCAAAATTCGGCCACACGTACAATACACTCTTGGAGGGTTAGTAAGTTCCCAATTTTCACCTCTAGGATGCCCTGTTTGTCACCTGGGACACCTTTGTGTTCCTTCAAGCGAGCATGCCAAGATGATTTGGGAGGCGCACTACAGTTGGGTCGTTGGGCATTTTGGGGTCGAGAAAACCGTGGCAGTACTGCAAAATTATTTCTATTGGCTGAACCTTCGACAAGATGTTGGGAAGTACATCAAGTCCTGCATTGCTTGCACCATTTCCAAACCAACCATCAAGAAGCAAGGCCTCTATACTCCACTTCCTACCCCCAGTCGACCTTGGGAATCCATCTCTATGGATTACATGTTGGGACTTCCTTCTAATAAGCATGGAAATGACTGTGTTTTTGTGGTCATCGACCGATTCTCGAAGATGTCCATTATGATGGTCTGCAAGAAGAATATCAAAGTAGAAGCCACTGCTAAAATATTCTTTGAACGAGTGTGGGTACACTTTGGGATCCCACAGTCTATCATCTCAGATCGGGATAGCAGGTTCCTTAGTACATTTTGGTCCAACCTCTAGTCGATGTTGGACACCAAGCTCACCAAGTCCACATCTTTCCATCCGCAAACTGATGGCCAAATAGAGGTCATCAACCAAATGATCGTACACATTCTGCGCATGTACAATTCAAAGCATCCACACACATGGGATGAGAGCCTTCCCTATGTACAACACAGCTACAATCGGGCTCTCCATAGATCAACTAGGCATAGCCCCTTTCAAGTGGGCTTGGGATTCCAGCCACTATGTCCCATTGACATAGCCATGCCATTTGTGGCTAGTCAAGAAGATTCAACTCATGTCCTGTCTGAGGATGACAAGGCAAATAGCTTCATTGAGCACATTCAGCACATCTGCCAACAGGTTCATGACATCTTGGACTGAGCCAATGCTAAGTAAAAGCAACGACATGATCAACATCTGGTGCCACACAACTTCCAAATGGGCAACAAAGTGTGGTTGCATTTGCAAAAGGAGCACCTCGCTAGACCCCACCGCAATCTTCGTTCGCTTTGATATGGGCTATACACCCTCACCAAGGATGTAGGGGACAATTCCTTTGAGCTCAACATTCCACCATTCCTTGGTCTGCACCTAGTGTTCAATGTGGACCACCTTTGGCCCTACTTTCCACCTCTACTAGACACATCCGACATGGCAAAACAACTCACACCAACAGAGTTAAATCCAGATTTCATGGAACAAGCCAGAATTATCAAATCATGGATACACATATTAAGCACACATGACAACAAAGGATACCGCTATATCGAGTTGTCAAAGCAGGCCAACTCCTTCACCAAGGCAAGTGGCTCACCAGGGACCAAGTTCAACAGAAGTTTCCTCATCTCATGGAGGAACTCAATGCAGTGGGGACCATTGCTTCCTAAGGGGGGAGGAATGATCTAGGTGGATATTGGTGGCCACCCACCTATTCCACTTGGACCCCCACCATTGCTTCTTTCATGTTTTCAGTTTCCGCACAATTTACTATTTTTTGCAGTTTTTCGGGTCTGGAACTTCCGGAGCCATTTTGAGGCCTTAAACGATGTTTTTTGGGAAAACGGGGAGCAACATGGATCGTAGATCATGTTTCTCACCCAAACGTTGTAGTCCTTGGATAGATCTTTCTAACGAGGTATGGAATGCGTCAAACGAAGATCGTATGCCAAAGTTACGTCCCCGGGAAGTTGATGTACCAACTTACACAAACGAGGCTCGTAGTCTTAGCGTTTCATCTCCTAGGGTTAGGTCTTTGGATGTTTAGGGTTTTCCATTATTTCTCAATAATAGTAGGCCTTAGAGCCTCATTGTAACATAGTTCAGAGGCCAGTAGCCATGACATCTCTTATCAGAGATAAGTTACCAGTGCCCTAGCTAGTTTATTGCCATTCTGTCTGTACGCATATTTCAGTCATTTGTTATTAATGAAATGAAGTCTTATTTCCGCTGCATCTCTGCGTTTATGTGTATTTCTGTATTTCATTGTGTTCCTACATAAATCCGGATGAACTATGCTCATAGAATTTTACTTAATCATGGCTTCCAAGAGGTCAATTCTTTGGAAGGAATATATGTCAAGGGACAAACCTCGGTCATGGATTCCAAGAGATATTCGCTAGATGGAAAAACCACACTCTAGAAGGAATACATGTCAAGAGCCATGATAGGGTGTTATAACCCTAAATTGCACCACACATGCTTACCTGGCATCATGCCAACTCAGATCCTTTCTTTGCCAAAAACACTACTGAACAACTCTCTGAAAATCCTCTTGTATAAAGGCCCACGTACCCTAACCCATTACTGCACGCGTGTACACGCTAGATGACCCAAAACAACCCACGTGGACCGACAAAAGCATGACAAAAGGAAAGTTGCTGATGGAACAAAAATCTATGGGTGAGTTAACTGAAACTCCTGGCCATGCATGGATGAGGGTTTGTCCATATACCTAGCTCCTTCTAGCCTATAAAAGAAGGGGTAGGGGTACCATTTGGAAGGAGAAAAAAATATAGCAAAGAAACTCTGCCCATTTACATATTTCCATTGTCCCAACCGTTTGGCTTTTCCTTATGCCAAAGAAGATTCAAAGCAAAGCAGTTCAAGGATAGATGAAGAGGAGCCCAGGATCAGGTTCAAGGAGCAGTGGCCAGTCTCAACTTTTGTAAGTTGACTCATTCAAAGTAATAAAGAAAGTGCTTTTCCCATCCCAATTCATGAACTTCTTATGGTTTGATTAGTTTATGTTTGGATTTCTAACCCGTTAGTATATAAGTAGTATGCATGCATAGTTGTTGCTTGTCTTGGATGCAGGTCAGCTTTGGGAGGAGTATTGCGAACAAGTAATCAAGCACAACGGAGGATCGACATCAAATGCCGATAACGAGGTAGGTTGATATTTCCATGCATTTACTATGAAAAGGGGATTTAAATCTAGGGATGAAGGTAGAAAGTAATTTCTATTCGGTCATATTTGCATGCAAAGTCTGAACTCTATTTTCTAGTCCGTAGGGTGTTTTTCCCCAACAACATAGGGGTAGGGATATCAGACTCTAATAGCCCTATGGAAGAGATCACCAAGTCAACTACCAGTTCTAAATCAAAATAAGGGAGAGATTCCTTCGCATTCGCAGTTGAACGCATGGGACATGTTGCCTCATAATTGACCTGTGACGGGGTAGATGTCACTAGCATGTGAGGACCATTTAGGGAAGTCATATGGTTGACCGTCATATGAGGGTCAATGAATGAAATATGGTCTATGGTCACCATGTTTCCATTGTGAGAGAAACACACTAATCGAAATACCATGGACACAACAACCTTCATAGCATAAACATAGTCTCGCCCAAGGAGAAAATTAAAATCCAAGGGGTTGTGGAATACCATCACATCAATCAGGATAGTTTTTCATCCCAAAGTAACAGGAAACTGAGGATGTATCCCTAAATGTTGACTATCCCTTCTATTAAAAGCCAACAAATTATGAGTCATTGATGCCAATGGAGGAGAACCTAAATCTTTCCAAGAAATGGAGGATAAAATGATAACTGATGCACCCTCATCGACAATATTCTTAGGAACATCCCTACCACAAAACTAAACAATGATTTGGAAAGGTATATAGGAAGGGATATGGGATTCTGGCAGTGCACCCCAATCTAAAAGAATGGCCTTACTACTCGGAGGGGGTTCCATTGGAACGGGTGAAGTGTCCCCTTATCCAGAAGAATTTGTTGAAATATGAAAGACCTGAGCGAAATCCTCACACTTCCTAGGAGGAGTGGGATCGACCAAGGGTGGTATTGGATAAACCACTTTAACTTCACTCTCCAAGGGGAGAGTGGGATCGATCGAAGTTGAAATCATACCGATCACTTGATTGACCGATTCAACTGATTATGGAACTGGATGGATAATCTGGTCAACTGGATTGACCGATGATGGAACCAGATTGACCTGTTCATCATCCAATGATGGGTTGGGATATGGAATTTTTTGTTGGACATCAACAATATTTTCCAATAGATATGAAGCCTCATCCATACGAGGGTAGAGGTAACCGCGATGCATCTCCTTACATAACAAGAAAGTAAATTTGACTTTACCCTTATTAATTCCAACCTAATTATCACTAGTTGTTGGTTTATCATCAGCATGACCTACAACAACTGATGACGTGGGTTGAGAACCTTGATACCACACTTCTACAACCTTGAAAATACCAGGGAAATCCTTAAGAAGGTGGTCACATTTACAAATAATGCAAGGGAGGGTTTACGACGTGTCTTTGTAAACTTTTAGACATTATCAACACTACCAGCATGATTAAAAGTAGTTGTTTGATCACTTCCATCATTCTCTGCAGTGGTTGGAAGTTTTCTCCCTAGATTATTTTTCTTCTTCTTAATCTTCCTTTTCTTCTTCTTCTTATCTAACTAGTTATTAGATGTAGAGATTTCATTAGGTGATGAGGAAGAATGGGAAGAAGACCCAATAGGTGAGGAAGGTAGAGGATATACATGAGGTTGATGGTCCTAGGGTAGAGTACTTATGGGTGAAGCACTAGGATCATTTACATTCACCGGAGTGGAAAACAACTAGACCGATAACCCAATAGTGAGTCCAAGAAGAGTCAAAGTAGCAATATAAGGAGGACCAACATGTCCCACAGAAGGAGAGACAAACAATATCCCAGGAAAAAGGGTTCCTTCGTTGGTAGTTCCAGGAAATGATGCCATAGTTATGGACTCAATCCTAAGGGCTATCCAGGGAAAACAAACAACACATGCTAAAAAATCTAGGAAGCAAACCAAAAAAACAAACCTTTTCACAATGAACGCGCTAGTTGGTGATGAAATCCAACGTTGTAGGATCAAAGTGAGAAGAGGATGGGATAGGTTATGTTTATCAGTTACGTTGGTGACTTTATTAATGGACTTACACCTTTGTGCAAGTTCCCTTACGGTCTATTTGTGGGTTACCCTCCAAGGAGCCTGGGTGAGTTTGACCAACGTCTGACCTAGGAACATCGAAGACTCACCTTCGCAGTCAAATTGTGTATGAAACCTAAATATAAAGGCCACAAGCATTACCAACTCACAGTCAGCCTTCCGATGGGTATAGTAGGAATTCGGGTTTGAACGTATGGGCAGGATATCAAGTCCAAAATTCTTCAAGAGAACTGAAGACAAGTGAACTGGTAAGACTGCAGAGGACTTCGAAAAGATTTAGGATTCATGAAGCTCCAAGAGAAAATGAAAAAAATTGATTCTCAGGAAGAAACCCCAGTATACGATCACTCCTCTATGATTGGTTAATCCTCATAGGGTTAATCCCCATTGCTCTCCTTCACGCGACCTCATTTTTAAACCCTGTGTGAGAGGGGGGTCCTGACTATGCTTATATGAAAATTGGATTTTCTCTCCCTATCGCAAGATTCTATGTTTGTTTATGGATTTGGAAATTTATTCTTAAAACCTATTCCAAATCCATACACTTAAGCTAATGTAGGTTTCTAAATGCTTAGAATGAAAAATTTGTAGATATATTTTAATTAGCATTTTGATTATTAGGATGTTGTTTACTCAAGGGTATGGAAGCAAAATTGATGATGTTCTTGAATTTGACTCCAAAAGAGTGAAATATAATGAGATGCAGAGATTTATGTTTGATGGAATTTATATAATGAAAGGATAAGAGTCTTTTTTCCATTCCCAAATGCATAAACCCAATGTAGTTTACCTAATGCAAACTATAAACATGTACCACCCAAAACTTTGAATGCAATCAATTTCTGTTCGTTTGACTGTAAATGTAATGAACCTAAATCAAATGCAAGTTATTTATACCTACTTACTTTCAATGCAAGAATTTGATGCATATACAAAGGAATACAAAGTAAAAATATCGAACAAGAAATGCATTCAACACGGTGAAAAGACTCAAAGAACGAAAACAATGAAAAAGCGGAAGAGGAAATCATTCAACAATCTTTAAAGATGAATAGCAAGAAAAGAGTATTCAAGCTAGGTTGTCATAAGAAAAAGAATATCAATCATTCAAAAGAGCTATATGTTCTAAAGAATATTGAACAGAAACTCAATACCAAACAAACCTTTGCAGAATCTTCCAATCAATCAGATAATCGAATGATCACGAGACTAAGACCAAACTAGTGAAAATGAAGGTGAGCCAATATCACAACGTAGAAGAGTTTTGCAAGCTCAAAAAAGGTAAAAATGAGTGATAAGTATCAAATCCTCAATCTAAACAAAGTTAAAGACGATCAGGAATCTTTGGGAAAAAATTCCCTCAAAATCAAATTGAGAAAGAAGAAGCACAAAGGGGGGAAAACACCAAAATAGGGGAAATGGCGCCCCTGTTCACAAGGAGACAGAGCACCATTTAGGTGAATGGTGCCCTATATAAGGCTCTGGGGGAGCACCAATCAGATAAGTGGTTCCTCTATTAGGCCTCTAGGGAGAACCAATGAGGTAAGTGGTGCCCTAGTGTGAACCGTAGAGGAGTGCCACCCTTTTTAAAAGTTCAAAAAATTACTCAAAACGACTAGAAACTCATAAAAACCAATCAATGACTTTGTGATCTCTTCAATGAATAAGAGGGAAGGGGGAGTATATCAAAATCAAGAAGAAAACAATATCTAATGATAGGAAAAGTCTTTAGATGATCTAAGGAAATACTAGTCAAAGTCCCTCCCCAGTGGAATCACCAATTTCTGTTACAGAATGTTTCATTTGCTGACAGATGAAATCTCCCTTGGATTACCAGACCCCTATACCCAAAAAGAAACACTAAAAGTGGAAACTAACATCCCCTTGAACTCATTTTAACCAATTAGAAAGAGAGAGGGAGAAAGGGCATGATGCACCTTCTTTCGAAGTTTGTCTTCATTGCTTCCAATTTGTGAGCTTGATCTTCAAACCCCCTGGCACAACTTGTGAGTTGGCCCATAGATTAAGGTGGAGGATCCCCCTTTCTCCTCTAACAAAAATGGCACTCCCCCAGAGTGAGATATAGGGTTCCACCCTAGCAGTGGCACTCCCCTAGTATGGCAGAGGGGGTGCCATGATTCCCCTCCAGCATGTCCAGGGGGTGCCACCATTCGTAAATGCTAAAAAATAGGTTGCGTTTTCCAAGGAAAAGGTGTGTTTTGACCTATAAATGAAGGATTTGTTCCTCTAATATGAATTATGGGTCATGAAAAATTGTTTTCATGGTGTCAATGGGTGGTGACACTTCACAAAGTGAATGCAACACTTGGGAATGTGCATACAACACTTGTGACAGTGCATGCGACACTTACCGAGGTGCATACATCACTTTGTGACACTTGCGACACTTAGGGTGCATAAATTAAGTGTGAAATTTTGATGTGTAACACCATAATTACAACTCACTGAAACCCAAGCATATCCCAAAGTTTCACAAACTTATCTATTAATAGAAGCTTTGTGAAGATATTAACAACTTGATCATTTGACCTACAATAAAAAATAATCATAACATTTTATTGTACTAGTTGTCTCAAAAAGTGAGCATGAAGCTCCACATTCCCCATTTTACTATGTGCAATAGGATTTTCTGAATACTATATAGAACTTTGATTATAATAATACACCATAGTCAATATCTTGATTGAAAATCCAAGTTTTACTATAATATGTTTAATCCATATGAATTTTTTGCCAACATGTACTACACCATGATATTATGCTTGTGTGGTCGATAAGGTAAATGAAAAGTTATCGATATAGTGTAGTATCAAATTCTAAAGAATCACACTCCTTGGTTAGCTTCACTCCCAACTGACAAATGTAGAAAAATGATTACAATCTTCCATTCTATACTTCTGTAAAAAGTTCATAACATATTTAGGTTAAGAAATAAAGATATCATCATCCATCTATAGGACTTGGATGCTCAAAATGAAATGCAACATTTATTCATTTGGTTGGGAGTTACATAATGAATTGTGCTCTAATTTCCTCCTTGAGACCACTTATGAAACAATCTTTAGAAATGGAATCATATATGCCCTCTATGTAGATTTCCAATTGCTCAACAATTACAATAAATTCAATAATTGTGTATGTTTGGTGTAATCTTGTCATTCAACCTAGATAATGAGTGTCACATTCAAAATGAGCATAAATGGCCTTCACAAAATAGGTCCAAGAAATGTTTCCTCCATAATATTTCTTATACCATTTCCACCATTACCAACATTCTAAATTAAAATATAAGACCCCCACTACAGGTCATCATTAATGCCATGGAGAGAGAAATAATGTTCCATTTGAGTAACCCAAACTATTGGATCAAAACCATAAAAGTTGTTCATGTACACTTTTTGAAATTGATGCCACAAATTGTGATCATGAAAGAGTGTATGATGATTATGGTTTCCTAGGAAGAATGTTTTAGGGCACGACTCTTCATCTACTAAAGATTCCCCAAGGGGTGGATCCATGCAGTGTTCTTGCTCCATGTCTTTTCTAGAAGCCAATAATGAGCCTGGCCATTCTTTGATATCCTTCTTCTGGTTGGAAACATGTTGGGACATCTATTGGGAAACTTGTAAGGAAATTTCATCACTCTAGTGATTAACCTTCTTCCTGAATCTGAAAAGTGAGTCTAAAATTTTCTAGTACTTAGTGTGTAAGTCATCATTGGATTCCATTAGATTTCCCAACTTCCCTTCACTTTTATGCACACAGAAAACATAAAACTCCCAATCACAAATTTGAGAAAACTTGTGTCCCTTTCTAAAAAAGTATGTCCATAGCCACCCATATTAACAACCATGCTCATTTAGACTTCCCACAATAACCGTGTACATTGTACTCAAAAGAAGAATTGAGAGGTGTATTATTCATCATCAAATGCACACCTTTAACCCCCACAAATGCACACACTCACCTCAAGGAGGGTGGGTGGTGGGGTTAGGGTGTGTATTTTAACATTCACATATGCACACTCTCTACCATTGTGTTGTGTAATGTTGCGAGGTAGAATGTAGAAACATTATTATGTTGTGTTGTTTTGTAGAGTAGAATGTAGGAATATTGGAGGAATGTTTTTAAAAATAAACAGGCAACATTTCTTCATGTTGGTGTTGGTGACTAACATGGGAGGAATGTGCTACATTCTCTTTATATCGTCGGAAAGTATTGGTGCAAAATTGGGGTTATAATTGGCAACAAGGAAGACATCACCACCAAACTAGGAAAGACAATCACCTCTAACTTTTATTGTTCACTCCTCCTAAATGTAACTCCAACCAAACCTATTATCTAAACAATTTTAAGCAAATTAAAACATAAATAATAAATATGGTGTGATGGATTGAATTTTTGTGGTGGGTAATGTCAGAAAAACAGGATCATGGAGCAATAAAATAAAACAAATGAAAAAATAAAAAATAGAAGATACACAATACAATAGAGACACATATATACATGGTTCACCTAGTGTGGGCTACATCCACTAGATAAATTTCTAGGTCCTTCCTTTCTTATTATCCAACAAATCAAGGGGTATAAGCTACAACACACCCACTGTAACTTCCTCTTCTTTCTCTCACAGTCTCCTCTCTCAGAATAAAATAATCACTCTAGTGTACACACAACCGCAACACAATTCCTCATAAAATAGGTTTTCCTTCTATGGAAAAAAACCCTAACATAAATTCTACCGTCATATCTGCAACCTTATAATGAACAGTCCAGATTGATTATGAAATTACAATATTTTAATTTCATAAAAACAAAATTTAGGCCCCCTCAAGGTGGGGGGGGCAAGAATTATGTATCATGTAGTTTCTCTGACCTGCATATGAAATAGGAAGATAATCGGGCTCTAAAACCAACAATCTCCCACTTGGAGACTGATCACACCAAATCCACTGCTACTGTACCTACTGGACTATGATCCACCTTGGATCTGGAAAATTTCTCATCTTCACCTTCATGCTTTAAGGCCAAATGAAACTGAGCAGGAACTCAATTTCTCCCTGGTCACTACCTTTGTTAACATGTCTGCAGGATTCTGGCTAGTATGTATCTTTTCCAAATTCAATTTTCCATCTTCCAAGACGAAACGTATGAAATGATACATGATATGTATATTCTTAGTCTTAGAATGGAAGGTTGAGTTATTTTCAAGATGAATGGCACTCTCACTATCAAAGTACAACATGTTATTCTCCTGCTTCTTTCCCAATTCCTCGATAAATATTTGTAACCAAATCATTTCTTTACTAGCCTCTGTTGCAACAACATACTCTATTTCCATTGTTGAAAGTGCAACAACCATTTGTAGTTTTTAAATCCAACTTACGGTTGTTCCACCTATAGTAAAAATTTACCCCATGGTGC
The DNA here is from genome assembly GCA_009831015.1 of Picea engelmannii. Classification (NCBI taxonomy): domain Eukaryota; kingdom Viridiplantae; phylum Streptophyta; class Pinopsida; order Pinales; family Pinaceae; genus Picea; species Picea engelmannii. The sequence continues at coordinate 779,800 of ML784385.1, read as the reverse complement.
TCCTCTTGCTATCTTTATCACCTACCATATATGAATCACGATATCCTTGTAGAACAATGTATAAACCTTCAAAACATAATGCATGAATAGGTACCTCTCAAATACCTGAGAATCCATTTTACTGCCTCCCAATATTCTTTACATGGATTGTTCATATACATGCTCACAACTCCCACTACATGTGCAATATCTGGTCTTGTGCACACCATCGCATATATTAAGCTGCCAACTCCTGATGAATAAGGGACCTTGGACATGTATTCTATCTCCTCCTATGTATTGGGAAACATTTCCTTGATTAATTTGAAATGGATGGCTAAAGGTGTACTAACTGGTTTTTCATTCTACATTCTAAATCTCTCCAACACCTTCTCTATGCACTCAACCTGAGACAATGCCAATTTGTGATTTTCTTGTCTCTTATTATTCTCATACCAAGGATTTTATTTTCATCACCCAAATCCTTCATTGCAAATGAATTAGATAATTTCTTCTCGAGCACATTTATATCCTACAAATTAGACCCCGTGACAAGCATTTCATCTACATACAATAGCAAGATAATATAGCTTCCATTTTCTAGCCTCTTAAAATAAACACAATGATCAAAATAACCTTGTTCTGTCATAAACCTATCAAACTTCAAATACCACTACCTTGGAGCTTGCTTTAGGCCATACAAGATCTTTTTCAACCTACATGCCAAATTCTCCATTCCTTTGACCTTATACCCCTGTGGCTATTGCATATAAATATCTTCATCCAAATCCCGATGGAGAAAATCAGGTTTTACATCTAACTATTCAATATTCAAATCTTCTACTACGACAAGACTTAAAATGGTCCTAATCAAAGTCATTTGAACTACAAGAGAAAATATTTAATCAAAATATATACCTTTCTTTTGTGCAAACCCATTTACAACAAGTTTAACCTTGTATCACTTTTTTCCTCTATCTTCTTCCTTCAACCTGTAAACCCATTTATTATTCAATGCTCGTTTTCCTATAGGCAACTGGACCAAGTCCCAAGTATGGTTGTTTTCCATTGCCTTGCTCCCACTTATTTTTAATGCCTACTTACATTGCCTTTTCATAACTTTTTGGTTCACCAAAATCAATCAACAATAAATAATACAATGAAGGAGAGTATATTTCAAGGGATCTACTTAACCTAGTAGATATTTTAACAACACTTGCAGGAGTTTGAGGTACCTGATGCTCATATTATTGTACATTTTGATTTTTTGGTACCTTTGGAATTTCTTTTTCAGTGATCTCATCAAGAACTGTGTATTCTAATTTTTCTTTTTCCTGTTTCTTTCCCTACAATTGATCTTTGTACATGACCATCTCATTGAATATGACATCTCTACTCCTAATAATTTTTTGATTTTCATAATCCCATAAGAGATAACCAAAATCATTAGCATTGTATCCAATAAAGGTACACTTCTTAGATTTTTCTTGAAGATTTGTTTTATTTTCTTTATCAATATGGACAAATGATTCACAACCAAAAGTATTTAGAAATGAATAGTTTACCTTTTTACTTGTCCATGCCTCCTATGGAATGACACCTTCCAAAGAGATTGAAGGTCCTCTATTTATTAAGTAAACAATAATATATACAACATATTCCCAGAACTGTAAGGGAAACCCATCATGCAATCTCATACTCCTTGCACGTTCCATGATTGTCCTATTCATCCTTTATGGCACACCATTTTCTTGTGGGGTTTCTGGAACTATCTTCTCTCTACGAATCCCATGGTGTGAAAAATAATCATCAAACTCCTTGTTGCAAGATTCAGTAATATTATCTAAAGAAAGAATCAAATCATCTTGTAACACATCACTTGTTACATTTTCTTCCTCATTTTTCTCCTGTTGTCCATCTCTTTGTTTCTTTGGAGCTCTGCAGTATTTCTTGAAATGTCCTTTCTTCCCATAATTCCAACACTCTATCCTTTCTAGTCTGGATTTGGATCTTCCCTTCGTAGAATTCTTGCAGTTCCCTGCATACTTTCCTCTATCCTCTTGTATTCCCTTGTCCTCCATGATCAACACATTACCTGATGTCTCACCTATTATTTTTTGTCACATTTCCTCGCTAAGGATAACACCAACAACATCATCAAATTTCAGAGTGTTTGAACCAGAGATAGAGTTAGTTACAACCATGAACAAGTTGTTCTAGATTTCTTGAAATGAGCACAAGATTAGAAGATCCCTAACCTCTTCATCAAAATTCACTTTTACAGAACTTAGCTAATTAGTAACCATATTAAATTCATTTAAATGATCGAAAACAAACCCATCTTATGAAATCTTCATATTAAATAATTGCTTCATTAGAAATACCTTATTTGAGGTTGAGGGGTTTTCATATAGTTTATCCAATTCCTTCATTAAATCCTCCGTTGTCGTTTCTTTTGAAATATTGAAAGTCACCGACAGTGCCAAGCACAACCGTATTGTTCCCAATTCCTTTCTATAAAGAATCTCCCATTCTTTGTCCTTCATGCTCGTCGACTGCTTTGATTTTTCGCCCAACGGTAGGAAAAAATACTTTTGATATAGATAGTCTTCCATTTGCATATTCCATAACTGGTAGTTTTGGCCATTAAATTTCTTGACCTTAAACCTTCCATATTCTACCATTTCTCCCACTCAAACTAGGAACCCTCTTTTTCTGCAAGTTACATTTGGATCTGATACCAATTATTAGAAAAATAGGATCGTGAAGCAATAAAATAAAACAAATGCGGAAATAAAACATAGAAGATACATAATACAATAGAGACACAGATATACGTGGTTCACCCAGTGTGGGCTACATCCACCATAGAAATTTCAAGATCCTTCCTTTCTTATTATCCAACAAATGAATGGGTACAACCTACAACACATCTGCTGCAACTTCCTCTTCTTTCTCTCATAGTATCCTCTCTCAGAATACAATATTCACTTCACTGCACACACAATCAAAATACAATTCCTCATAAAAGAGGGTTTCCATCTAGGGAAAAAAACCCTAATTTAACTTCTACCATAAGATGTACGACCTTATAATGAACAGTCCATATTGAATACAAAATTACAATATTTGAATTGCATAAAAATAAAAATTTCGGCCCCCTCAAGGCCCGGGGTGGGGGAAGAATTTTGTATCTTGTAGCTTCTTTGACTTGCATCTAAAATAGGAATATAATCAGTCTCCACAACCAACAATCTCCCATTTGGAGACTGATCACAACAACTCAATTGTTGTTGTACTTGTTAGACCTAGAAAATTTCTCATCTTCACCTTCCTGTAGTTTCTTTGACCTGCATATGAAATAGGAAGATAACCAGGCTCCACAACCAACAGGTAAAATCATGAATCTAGGTAACACTTTTGTGAGAATTGGATCATGAAAATTGCTAATAGAACTTTTTCGGCTAAAAAATATTTTTGTTCGAAATATTTTTACGGCCGAATGTTAAATCTAACGATGCCCTTGATATTTATGCCACCATATACGTGCAACAGATTTTTTTGGTCCGACAACTATTTTTTTGGTTGAAATAATAGTTCGACTGAAATATCATTTCGTCTGAACATGTTTTTCGACCGAAAAATATTTCAGCCAAAAGATGTTATTATATGTATATGTCTAATTTCTCCTTTCACAATTTAATTTCCTTTTCATTTCCGCTAGAGTATCTTCCTGTCATATCCTATCATTTCCACAATTTTTTTTTACCGTCATACCTACCACCTTTATACCCATGATACCACCACACCCACCACACCCACCACAACCGCCATTCTCTGTCTCTGTTAGTGAAATTTGTTGATTAATGTTGGTTGTCATTGATGTCAACCCTTGAAGAAAGACCCATAGCACAAAGGTTTGGGTAATGGACCCAATAATGTTTGATGTAAATATGACTCATTATTGTTTTTTCATGGTTGATAAGAAGTAAATATGGATGAACTCCAAAG
>ML784385.1:736419-767313 GCA_009831015.1 Picea engelmannii | reverse complement strand
GAGTGTATTATAATTCAAAGTGAATACAAAATAAATTGTTTCAATAATAAATTTAATGGATAAATTAGAAGTGGACCCAACCCTAAAATAAGGAAAGTGGGCCAAGTGACCTAGAAGATGTTTTTAAGGAAGCTACTTGGAGATTATAAATAAGAGGCAAGACTCTCTCATTTGAATTACACTTGATAATATTGAATATATATATGTGTCTGAGGTAACCAAGCATATCTAAGCCGAAATTCTAAGGAAAGTGAATAAAAGAAGGCCGAAATGCAAGGAAGGATAAATTCTTTTGATGGTGCTTTCTAAGGTATGTTATTTATAGGTCATCTCACCATTTTCACTATAAATTTTTTTAATATAATTATTAAGATCCTGAAATTTCTATGAAAGTGACAAAACATATCCAAGTATATGTGGTAAAAATTTCAGCTTGTGGGTCGTTGTATTTTGGGAGTTACACTCCGTGGAAATAGAGTTTATGGCCAGTCCTGAAACTAGTCAAAATAAGGTGTTTCCGGTAAAAACGTCATAACTTATTCATAAAGGATCCAAATTTAGTGAGACCAACTTTTTTGGTTAGGGTATAATATCTAGTATTCTTTGTAACATTTTCATATCAATTCATCAAATATTTTGTGCGGGGCATGCTATACAAGGTCGCTCTCTAGAATAAGCCAGAATTCAGCAAGGTATGCCATTTTTGCTATAACTCTTTTTATGAGAGGTTCCAAGTAGTGATACTTGGAGGAATTGAATTAAAAACACTAAAGAAAATTCTGTATCAGTTTCATATCTTTATACATTATAGGTTCAAAGTTATGATTATTTCAAGTTAGGGTTGTTGACTAATCCAAAACTAGGCATGTGAGACTAAAGAAAAATTTGATGAAAATGCTATTCTCTTGTTTTTAAAGTTAAGGAAGGTTTGTAGGAATGTGATCATATACATGAGGTCTATTAAAGAGCTACAAATCATATTTGGATGATAAAATTGATGAGGGATTTTGGTTGTGGCACATGTTGAGTACATGGTTGAGACAAGTAGTTGATGAGTTGGCACATACATGAGGTGTATAGTTGATGATGTTGGTACATATTGATGAGTCATAGTTGATGAGTAGTTGACACATGATTGGAACATACTTGGTACATGGTTGGATGCACTTGTTTATGGTACAGGTTGATTACAGGTTGGTGCATGGTTGATGCACTTGTTTATGGTACATGTTGATTACAGGTTAGTGCATGGTTGATGAACTTTTTTATGGTACAGGTTGATTACAGGTTGGTGCATGGTTTATGCACTTGTTTATGGTACAGTTTGATGCATGGTTGATGCATGGTTCAGATTTATTAGTATAGGTTTACAACGGTATATCTCATAGTGATAGTGTGATAGTGGTTCCATCATTCTACTTCTACTTCAGGGTGGCAGGACGGGACAGGGACAGGTGGTTGTAGCCACCTTCCGGTTGTATCTGGAGAACATTGGGGGTTGTAGCCTGCTTATGGTTGTAGCCAGATATTTGGGGAGTTGGATCTTCCCTCAGGTTGTAGCTTGACAAACTAGGGGGTTGGAGCCTCCTTCCAGTTGCAGCTGGAAAACAAAGGAAGTTGGTGCTTCTAATGAATGTGATTCTTCAAGACATATAAGAAAAAACATTCCGTGGTTTTCTCCCGATTTGGGTTTCCACGTAAAACACTTGTGTACTGTGTATGTGTGTGATTGTTTATTTTTTACTTCTCATTATTGGATAATAATTCTATATTGATATAACATTTGAAGAAAAAGGATTATAATTACGCTATTATTGATTCACCCCCCCTCTCACTAATCCAACAAAATTTCATTGGAAGAGGTACTATAGGAATGAGGAGCACACGAGTGGCATGAGGATCACCTGAGGCATGAGGAGCGCCAATTTCAGGTAAGTTTCAGGAGCACCTCGCTTTTACTGTTTTCAATAGGTAATTGGTTAAGGGTCAAATAGTTTACTATTCTAATCTTCATAACATTGATACTCATGAACATCAAATTCATCTCCATCATCCTTTGTGGATCCTCCTGTGTTGTTTTTCTATACGTTAAGTTCATTTTCCTAGCTCCTATCACCAAATAAATTTGCAAAAAGTAGTTCTTTTCCACTAGAGTAACTCATGTAGCCTAGAAAAACCTGTTCACATGTCTGTGAGCATCTAGGTTGTCCAACCCATTTAATACAACATTAAACTACTTAAAAAAATCTACACCAAACTTGGGATCCTTGATATTGACACGGTATGCGACAATGTTCATATCAAGTCTAAATTTCAAAGCAGCCTCCCACGCCACACTAGATTTTGATTCAACATGCAATCTATGAAATATAAATTATCAAGGAAACCTCTTGTGTCACACTGGATTTTGATTTCCCAATGTGCCTTTTATGAAATTGAAATTGCCTGTTTAAATTTCTAACTTCAATTATATCCATGTCCACTATTAATGATGGTATTGCTTGCAATATAATCTACATCGAATATAATAGAATTAAACCCTATAAATCATGTTCCTTTGGAAACACTTGAAAATTTGTCAAAATTAGAAGCTAGAGACTGATTCACTCCTCCAAATGACAATCAACATGTTCCAAACGAATTATTAGCAATGTGATTCCAGTTGATAGATGGTAATTATTTAAAGGATTCGAGAGGTTCTTTAGTAAGCCTTGTTGAACAATTCCTACAAAAAAAGTGAACTTCTCCTTCCATTGCAAGAAATCATGTATCTGGATCACAAATTCTCACTTAGATTGAGCATGAACCTGTCACTACCCAATGAGAATGGTGGTTATTTTTCCTAATGCTATTGTTGTGGAATTCTACCATTGTTACCCATTTTCTGCAGTTCAAGTGGTGTGTTTCCTAGGAGACATATTTTATGTTATATTTCGAGTTTTAGAATTTATATAATGACTTTCTAGCATATATTGGTTTTCCTAGTGTCAATTTTTTTTTGTGTATGTTGTTTTCTTATGGGGTGGTGATACAACCATTTTTTTGCCTGGTTTGGTCATATGTTAAGTATATCCTTATTGTATGTTGTTCATCCTCAAAATTTATCAAGTCACAATGTTGACATATTATTTTCTTCCATAGTATTTTTCAAAATGTCTATCTGCAATTATCACTTCTAAATTGGTAAGATTTTGTTCTAAATGTGAGGATTCTTTACTTGTTATTTTGAGCTATAACTTCCAAGGCTCCAAAGAAAATATGGTGGTACTGGTACTAACCTAACTCTCTACCACTTATTATGTTGTTCACAACATTCTTGTTATTGAAATTGATACTTAGGGGAAAACACATAATTAATACTAGAATGTAAATATCTCAACAATTCAATAATCTTGTATAGTTTTTTTCCAGCTCATTATAATTAAGATAATGCATAGTTTTTCATTGTTTCATACAAAATTATGTTAATGATTTAGTTTGGAATTAAAAATATCCATTAATATTATCCATTAAGTGTATGTTCTTGATTATTTATATATATGATCCTATGAAAAATAGACCTTGTCAACATCACAAAACCTAAAATTGGAACTACAATAATGAGAATTGTGATTATGTACATTCAATATCCCGCATCTTACATTCCTTCTCTGATCATTCCCTCCCAAATTTTAGGCATATTTATCTTTAACACTCTTTGTTCTAGAAATATTGACATCAATGTGATGATACTTGAAGTGTCAAATATTTGAGAATGCTCAGATCTCTTTCCCTCTACCTCATTGCAAACCCAAGAACAATGAGATATATCATTTGCAACCTTAATTAATGGAGAAACATTTTTTATTCCTAGGTGGGATTATTAACTAAGATATGGAGAAGGCAACATAATTCATGTTATCCTTAGACCTATATGATAGGGATATTTGACTATGTCTCCCTCTTTAGTTAAAATTATATGAACTACTATTGATATTGTGAGGAATTCCTTCATCCACTCCTCCTTTCTTTGAAGAATAAAATTATCACCTTTTTTATGAGGTCATTTAATTAGAATAAACATCAAAATAGATGAGCACTCAAAGAAGATTCACTCAAGTTCCTCTCTTATGAAAGTGGAGGTCACTTCATTATATAAATTCCTCCATGATTATCTCAATGTATTCACCTTGAAATATGAGGATGCCAAAGAAATTGATCCCTCTATTTTCATCCATAACATTGACCTATGATAATGCTACCTCGATTAGCTAGTATTAGTGTGTATTGAATCGTAATACCACCAAACATGTCAAATTAAATATCCACAAGCTCTTGGATGTGGGATTTCATTCATGGCATCAACTATTTTAAATTTGGTCTTCAACATAGTCCCCATCATGAAAAAGACTGGGTTCATCCATGATTGTGTTGAATTTCAAGATATCAATGCTTCTTAGCTTTGGAAACCTTCATGATACTCCCCCTTTGACTACAAATTTCCCCATAGCTAGTTGTTTGAACTTACAATGACGTTGGTATAATCTGGGAATGGAGGGTCCAGTATGAGAATCAACTTAGCCAACTTATATTTTTATTGTGTTGGCTCTATGCTCTGTTAGAAAAACAAGACCGTGGAGCAATAAAATAAAACAAATGTGGAAATAAAACACAGAAGATACACAATATAATAGAGACACAGATTTACGTGGTTCACCCAGTGTGGGCTACGTCCACCAGATAAATTTCCATGTCCTTACTTTATTATTATCTAGTATATGAAGGGATACAACCTACAACAAACCCGCTATAACTTCCTCTTGTTTCTCTCACAGTCTCTCGTCTCAGAATACATGATTTTCTATAATACATAGCCACAATAAATTTCCCTCATAAGAGAGGGTTTCCTTCTAGGGAAAAAACCCCTAACATAATTTCTATTGTTATATCTGCGACCTTATAATGAACGGTCCATATTTACAATGAAATTACAATATACTTTTACAAGGCAATTTTTCCTTCGAGGGCTTCACCCCGAAACCCCCATCGGGGGACGTTTCCCCCAAACCCCCTAGCTGGGGGGATAGCCCCCCCAGACCCCGTAGAGGGGGTAACCCCCCTCTGCACTCCCCCGCATGGAAGAGTGTACATACTTCTGGGGTGTAAATACTTCATGGGGTATAAACACGGCTGAAAACAAAAGACCTCTGAATCAGGAAGATAATCAGGCTCCACAACCAACATGCTCCAATATGTGCAATGACTAATAACCAGAACATCTATATAGTAGTTTGAGTCAAAATTCATGAAGTATCATATATCTAAAATCATAATTATCATTTACTATTGGTAAGTAGTGTGGATATCGCCTGCATGTGCAATAATATTTTAGAATTTAAAATTTCCATTTCCCAAAATAATAATAAAAACACAATCTAAAAATTATGTGACCTTGACTTGTCTGATCAATACTATCAGGAACCTTCTTTTCATCCCAATCACATCATAGTGTGACTCAAAGATATATAATGAGATAGAAAATTACTAGAACAAAACTTGTAATATATTATTCAAGCATATGTTTTAAATAGAGTAGCCTTATTTTTATAGGATTAATGGATACAAATGGTAACAACTCACTTTGACTATGTCTCCCTCTTAATTTAATATTATATGAACTACTATTGATATTGTGAGGAATTCCTTCCTCCACTCCTCCTTTCGTTGAAGAAAAAAATTAACACCTTTTTTATGAGGTCATAATTAGAATAAACATCAAAATAGATGAGCACTCAAAGAATCTTAATTCAATTTCCTCTCTTATGAAAGTGGAGATCACTTTCTTATATACCTTCCTCCATGAGTATCTCAATGTATTCACCTTGAAATATGAGGATGTCAAAGGAATGGATCCCTCTATTGTCATCCATAAGATTGTGACCTGTTATCGCATAGATTGTAGGTTGGGAAAAGCCTAACTCAATCTACAAAAGTGGGATAACTATGAGAGTATCTACCCACTGTCACCTTAGATAGATACTCCCCTCACTTTAGTGATGACGAAAATTCACCACAAAGGAGGAATCCTAGTGACCCTAGGGGAATTCAAACGAAAAGTGAAATAATGGAAGGTGAAACCCATATAGGTTGAATTAAAAAGTGGAAAATGGCTTGGATAAGAGTCTTGTTGGTAGGGATAGGTTTCCAAAGTGGAGTGTGTTATCACATGGTAATTTTCATAAATTTATCCCAAACCTATACCTATCCTTAATGCTTATATAAATCCCTTAGTTCCATCACTTCATTCATTTTTACCCTTATTTTCATATTCCCATTGAAAATAAAAAATATTCCTTTTATTAAGCACCCTTATCCTATCCACAAACTCATGTGATAAACCTCATATGCCCAAAGTCCTTAGAAAATAGAAAAAGGGTTTATTATTATTAATATAACTATTTTTATATTAAAATATTTATATTAATATTTAATCCAATATTTTATTTTTGGAATCACGTCAAATCATGGGCACAAATGTCAATTTATGATGTGGAAAAGTTAAAGGTTGGATGGAGGGCACACATACATATCGGGCATAGAATTAAAGCGGAGGTTAATTATGTGAAGGTGGGTCGAGGAATAAACCGGTTGGACACGTGTTTTTACGTGGTGCATATCAGGGGTAAAAGTAGTTTGGATTAAACCAATCCACCCCAAGCCCGATACAATAAATGCAACCATTTATCATATAGTTTATGTGCTACATTTTTCCAGGAGTATGTTTTCAATAATGATTATGGAATTTCCAATAAAGAAATTCTTCCTCACAGTGAAATTGTTTTAGGTAAAATTCACATTTTACAAATTAAAGATATTAATGTTTATTTCCATGGAAAGGGATTAAATGGGAATATGCACATGAAAGGAAGACTTGGGTAATTTTTTATCCAAATTTTTTTACAGAAGTAAAAGAAGAAGATTAAAGATGGTAAACAACACATGGTTTTCAAAGCCATGGGAAAGAAACCAATAAATGGTTTTCACAGTGAAACGGTAAATTGGAAAAAACATGACACAGTAAATGTTTTCACAGTGAAATGGTAACAGTAAATGTTTTTTAAAGGGAAATGGTGAATTGGGCAAAACAACAAATGGTTTTCAAAACCATGGGAAGCAAGCAAATAAATGGTTTTAAAAACCACGAGCATGAATTAAATTATGGAAATTTAATTCTACACGATAGAAAATAATTGGGAATTATTTTTATTTCAAATATATTATTCCCAAATATTTAATGAGAATATGGATAAATGGAATTAAATTTGAAAGAGTATAAGTAACATTTCAAAGGGGATGTGGCAGTTAGTTTCTACAACAGTTGATGCTTATAGGATGATTTCCGGATGAACCAGAATGAGTTTCCAAAATTCAAAGGAGTTTATTGTCAAGCACAGACCCTAGAGCATTAACCTTGTTCATTTTTCACACAGGTGTCATGGATTGTGAGATTCGAGGGAATCTTGGAGCCATATTTTTCTGTTACGATTTCCTGTTCGAGACATGTTTTTGTGACACATATTTTGGTCAGTTAGAGATGAATTTCAAGAAGTTGAGAGACGTTTTTCTTCAGGACAAGCTTATATAAAAAAATCATTCTCAGAGTTTACAGAGATGCTACAGTTTGATAATTATAGGTGGCGTTTTGAATCCTATTTTTCTCCTGAAAAATAGGAAATCAGTTAAAACATGTCATGTTCTATTTGTAACTATTTCTATTTTGGGGAAGAAGCCTAAATGTTTCATTTCAGTTATTGTAATCCTTTTCACACTAAAGAAACTCAAATTGTATAAGTATTAGAGGTTGGCAGAAGTGCAAGGGCACCTTTTCGGTTATTTTGAACTCCATTGTAATTTCTGGAACTGAATTGAATATATATGCAGAAGCAATTTGAAGTCTCTATGAAAAGATTCCAGTGGTGATGATATGAGTTTTGTCTCCTTCATTGTATGTATTTCCTGTGTCCTTTGATTCCATTTACATTTTATGTTGTTTAAATTGGATAATTAAAAGCTCAGAATTCATCCTGTGATTCTCTTGGATTAATCAATTTAAACTGTGTGATTTTCTTCTTAGCTAATTCAGAATTTATTTCAATAATTCTCTGATGTAGTTATTTGGTTTTCTATTTATTCTCACACCCTTCTTAAACTCAATTTACAACTCATATTCATTGCCTCATTTAACCTTTATCCTATGGATATTTCTACCATCCAGTCATTGTTTTCATTTACTTTTAGAATTTTGACTCCATAGCCTTTAGTGTTCCTCCCCTTCTTTGCCAACAACTTTAGAAAAACCCCCCAAAAGAAAGTTCCCAATCTAGCCACAGATTTGCAAAAGAAATATCAAGTGACATGAGAGAGCCCTATCTGAGTTGAACAAGATAGTGCTCAGCTCTAAAGTAGGTTGAAATAGTTACCTCTATCATTTTTCTATCATCTAGACAAAATTTACAGAGTGCTAACATTCTGGCATCGTTGTTGGGGATGAAATTGAAAATTTTTCCCTGGGAAAGAACGACATGGTTGAGTTATAAGGTCTGAGAGAAGAAGACACTTAGGCACATATTGGTTGTATTCCTGCTCTGGTGACTCCACACATAAAAAAATCAGTTTGAAGGTGATTCCACTAGTAGAAGAATCCATAAATTTAAATTTTCACTAGCGAATCCATTGCCCAAAGACTTAGTAGACTGAAAATTTTATTGGCAACTCACTCAAGCTTCAAATGTGATTCAAATATTCCACTGGAAGATGAGATCCCTTGACAGAGGTATGAAAGGAAATCATGGTAGGAAACAAGTACCTAAAGTTGAGTTTTTTCCAAGACATAATATTTTTTGTTATGAATTACCTTTTGTCAACATGCTAAACAAATATTTATTTACCCACTGCATGAAAATGATGACCATGATAATCTTGAAATTGTATATCCTCCTCTTAAATTTATACATATATCTTCTCAGTTTATCACTGATTTTGATCAAAATCTCTCATCTGAGCCATGTGCTAACCATGACCAAGTTGATGATCCGCATGAAACCAAGGATGATATTTCACCTCCTGTACTTGATCCAACACCCTTCAAGATTCAACATAGATACAGACCCTTAAAATTACCTCACATCCTTCATGATTTTCCTCCAAAGAATTATAAGTACGTACCTATGTTTGATGGGGAACCTGATGCCATCATAGCTAAAAAACACATCCAAGAGTTTGAACATTTTATAGATTTGTTTGATATTGATCATGATGATGTTTGTATGAGGGCCTTCTCTCAATACTTGAAAGGGGATACCAAAGACTGGTTTAAACACTTGCAGCCAGAGAAAATTATCTCATGGGAGGAATTGAAGAATGTATTTTTGAAGTTTTGGGGCAAGAAAAAATATTTGGGTCTACAACTTACAGATTTCTATTCCTTGAAAAGGCAGAGCAAGAAAACTGTTTCTACATTTAGTAGGAGGTTTTCTAGTATTTATTACAATTTTCCCAAAGAAATTCAACCTACTGAAGTTGTTGCTCAAGAGATTCAACACAATATCCAAGCATGCGAACAGATTCAAAACAAGGAGTTGTATGCTAAATAACATGTCAGTGAATGTGAACAAACAACAATTGATTTGAATCTTGAGCAAAGAGTTAATAATATCATATGCCCTCTTGAAGTTTTAAATGCTAATGATTTTGCAAAGGATTATGTTCCACTTGTTGAAAGAAAAGGTATTGATTTAGCTTCTGATCCATCCCATGATAAGAAGGGGGTTGATTTCTTTATGTATTCATTTGTAGAGAGTGAAGAGGATGAGTTTGCAAATCAGTCTGTTGAAGAGAAGGTTGATGTTCCAAGATTTTTCTTGCTAGATGGCATTGCGTGTTGTTGATTTACCTATATATGATGAATATGATGATGATTGTGATGTTGAATTCCTAGAACAACTAGTTGTATGTTCCCTACCATAAAATGTTCATTTTCAACAGTATAAGGAGAGAAATCAACCTACATATAACAATTACAAAGAAGAAAGTACTGAATCAGTTGAAGGGAATTTTTTACCTTTATGATTTTATTCATTTAAATTTTTGAAAGAAAATTCTAAGATCATCATTGAAGCAAAGGAATGTGTGTTGATTTCAAATCACACTGATTCACTGAAAACAATTGACAATAAATTGCAACAATCTTCTCATGTGTTTGATGACCCTATTACTTGTTATGTAGAAGGTCTTGCCAGTACAAAATTACAACCATTGGTCAAAGATGAATATGAAAATGAGTGTGTTCATCAATCCAAAGAAATTGAAAAATGTGCATATGATAGCAGTGAAGAAAATGAAGAAGGTTTTGAATCAGGTGAAAGAACCTTGCCATTGTGTTTTTCTTCTTTCAAATTGTTGAAACATAATGTTTATATTGTTTCAAATCAGAAATCCTCCAGGCATGATGTTGAATATGAAGAGAGCAGTGGACTTGCAAATGAAAATTGTCTTCCATTATGTTTTTCCTCCTTTGAATTGTTGAAAGAAAATCATGAGATAAAAGAGGAAGAAAGGAAGTCTGACTTTGATTGCATTCACAGTGACACTGTTTTACATAAGCAAATTGTTATTAGTAAGGAAGAACAACAACCTTCTCATGCATTTGATGACTGAGTTGTTGATTACATGGAAGGTTATTTCAGTTCAGATTTGCAAGCTGTGCTCAACTACCATCTTGGAAATAAAGATGATGGTCAATCAATGTTAGTGTTACATATGGATTTCTTTCCACCACAGGGTTTCATTTGAACCAACATTGTCTTCTGATTCATAAGATTTCTATTTCCAGCAGTCTCAACAGATCTTGTAGCCTCTCGGTGGCAATCAACAGGTTAAATCACACACAAAAAAGAATGTAGTGGAAGAGGTGAAACACGATTGTTGTTTTGTGCATGTTTTAGAGGATCCATTTGCAGTTTTATTGGAGTCACTAAACAGTCCAAATGTTTTTAGTTCTTTGATATTTGGATTTATGGATGAATTTTTGAATGAATTGTCAGTTAAAAAGGATTTCGAGCAAACATGTGCAAAGAAAAAAAACAGTGGATAAAATGTTGGCATGGTTGCATTCGCATTATAATTTCACTTGATTGGCAGTTCATTTCAGCGGTTAGGGCAGGTAGGTGCGAATAATCTTGTTGGTCAAGCATTTTTCAGTTTGGATTTACAGTATTGTGTACAGTCAGATTTTAGCGGTGTATTCAGTGTTCAGTATCCAGTTGAGAGCAGTGTCTAGAGTTTGGTTTTCAGCAAAAGATGATGACAGGTCAGAGCAGGGTACACACACATGTTTTGGGAGAAAGCCAATGGATAAGGCACTAGGTCTACTGTTCTTTTCTACCTCACAGGGATGATAGCATCCCCAATAGGAGCCTATGTTATCACATTGTAATTTGCATAAATTTATCCCAAACCTATACCTAGCCTTAATGCTTATCTAAATCCCTTAGTTCCATCACTTCATTCATTTTTACCCTTATTTTCATATTCCTTTTGAAAATAAAAAAAAAATATTCCTTTTATTAAGCACCCTTATCCTATTCACAAAGTCATGTGATAAACCTCATATGCCCAAAGTCCTTAGAAAATAGAAAAAGGGTTTATTATTATTAATATAAATATTTTTATATTAAAATATTTATATTAATATTTAATCCAATATTTAATTTATGGAATCACGTCAAATCATGGGCACGAATATCAATTTATAATGTGGAAAAGTCAAAGGTTGGATGGAGGGAGCACATACATATCGGGCATAGAATTAACGTAGAGGTTAATTATGTGAAGGTGGGCCGAGGAATAGACCAGTGGTTTGGTTGTTGGACACGTGTTTTTACGTGGTTCATATCGGGGGTAAAAGTAGTTTGGATTAAACCACTCTAACCCAAGCCCGATACGATAAATGCAACCATTTATCATATAGTTTATGTGCAGCATTTTTCCATCACATTTTACAAATTAAAGAGATTAATGTTTATTTCCATGGAAAGGGATTAAATGGGAATATGCACG
Source organism: Picea engelmannii (assembly GCA_009831015.1). Classification (NCBI taxonomy): domain Eukaryota; kingdom Viridiplantae; phylum Streptophyta; class Pinopsida; order Pinales; family Pinaceae; genus Picea; species Picea engelmannii. The sequence goes on along the minus strand of ML784385.1, from coordinate 755,217 downwards.
TGAAAGGAAGACTTGGGTAATTTTTTATCCAAAGGTTTTTACAGAAGTAAAAGAAGAAGATTAAAGATGGTAAACAACACATGGTTTTCAAAACCATGGGAAAGAAACTAGTAAATGGTTTTCATAGTGAAATGGTAAATTGGAAAAACCATGACACAATAATTTTTTTTCACAGTGAAATGGTAACAGTAAATGTTTTTTACAGGGAAATGGTAAATTGGGCAAAACAACACATGGTTTTCAAAACCATGGGAAGCAAGAAAATAAGTGGTTTTAAAAATCACGAGCATGAATTAAATTATGGAAATTTAATTCCACATGATAGAAAATATTTGATAATTATTTTTATTTCAAATATATTATTCCCAAATATTTAATGAGAATGTGGATAAATGGAATTAAATTTGAAAGAGTATAAGTGACATTTCAAAGGGGATGTGGCAGTTAGTTTCTGCAGCAGTTGAGGCTTACAGGACGATTTCCAGATGAACCAGAATGAGTTTCCAAAATTCAAAGGAGGTTATTGTCAAGCACAGACCCTAGAACATTAACCTTGTTCATTTTTCACACAGGTGTCACCGATTGGGAGATTCGAGGGAATCTTGGAGCCATATTTTTCTGTTACGGTTTCATGTTCGAGACATGTTTCTGTGACACATATTTCAGTCAACTGGAGATGAATTTCTAGAAACTGAGAGAGGTTTTTCTTCAGGACAAGCTTATATACAAAAAATGTTCTCATATTTTACACAACTGCTACAGTTTGATAATTACAGGTGGCATTTTGAAGCCTATTTTTTCTCCTGAAAAACAGGAAATCAGTTAAAACGTGTCATGTTCTATTTATAATTGTTTCTATTTTGGGGAAGAAGCTTAAACATTTCATTTCAGTTATTGTAATTGGTTGCACACTGAAGGATCTTGAATTGTATAAGTATTAGAGGTTCTAAATGTATTAGAGGATGGGAGAAGTGCAAGGGCACCTTTTCAGTTATTTTGAACTCCATTGTAATTTCTGGAACTGAATTTAATATATATGCAGAAGCACTTTGAAGTCTCTATGAAAAGATTCCAATGGTGATGATATGAGTTTTGTCTCCTTCATTGTATGTATTTACTGTGTCCTTTGATTCCATTTACATTTTATGTTGTTTAAATTGGATAATTAAAAGCTCAGAATTCATCCTGTGATGCTCTCGGCTTAATCAATTTAAATTGTGTTATTTTCTTCTTAGATAATTCAAAATTCATTTCAATAATGCTCTGATAAAGTTATTTGTTTTCTATTTCTTCTCACACCTTGCTTAAACTCAATATACAACTCAGATTCATTGCCTCATTTGGCCTTTATCCTCTGGAGAGTTCTACTGGCTAGTCATTGTTTTCATTCACTTTCAGAATTTTGACTCCATAGCCCTAAGTGTTCCTCCCCTTCTTTGCCAACAACTTTAGAAAAAGACCCCAAAAGAAACCCAATCTAGCCACAGATTTCCAAAGAAATATCAAGTGACATGAGAGAGCCCTCTTTGAGTTGAACAGGCTAGTGCTCAGCTCTAAAGTAGGTTGAAATAGTTACCTCTGTCATTTGTCTATCAGCCGGAAAAAAATTACAGAGTGCTAACAAAGTGTACCTACAAAAGAGTATTATACCTACCTGAGATAAGACAAAATGTAGATGTACAAGACAAATAATTAGAAGGACAAGAAAGTGAAGCTTGCTTTCCTATATTGCATCAGTAAAAAAGAATATACATCAACAAGTAAATAATAACAATGGCTACAAAATATATCACCAAAAGTGAAGTAAATGATGTAAGATACTAAGCTAACAATTACTAGTTTAACTCTAGCAAATAGAAACAAAATTTTGTGACAATAGAAAGTTGTTAGATGATGTTGCCAACAAGTTATTGTAACAACCAAGTGGCCATCACAAACTATTTCTACAAAAGAAAAATCTAACCACCAAAATGAGAAAGTAAACCACCCAAAAGATAGCCAACCTCAAGTAGATTAAGTGTAGTGGCGTCCAAGCATATTTCAATGGTTGAAAAGTGAATAAAAAAAAGAATTTAATTGAGTTTGATGTAGCCCTAGTGGTTGTAGAATAAATTTATTACAACAGAAAGAAATACACCACCAAGCTAAAGGCCCTAGGGGCTCAACAAAGCCATTAGGATGAAAAATTGAATCCACTTTATACAAATGAAACATCTCAATAAAGAACATTTTCCAATGCAATTCTTGTATTTCTCCAATGAAATTTTCATATTAGTGAATTTAATATATTGGGTAATGGAGTCTTGTTTGTATGAGTTAGATCCACTACTTCTTTAGGGGTGTAATCCCTTTTACTCCTTATAGCAAGAGAACCCAACAAAGGTAAGTCTAGGAGGGTGTAATCCCTTTTACTCCTCCTAGAAACCTTGTGAAAATATGACTTATCAATTAACAATTAAGATAAAAATTGGTGGAGTTTGTATGCCCTTATACTCCTCCAAGGGTTTTAGAAAAATGTAACCTGAAACAAGTAGAAAATACCAAGAAATGCAGAAATTTCCTTACCAATTCCACAAGATAGAAAGATAACACCCTAGCTTTATGAAGCAATTTCCATCCACATGCAAGAATACGAATCCAAGATAAGTGTGCACCACTTTAGCTCCACAATATACCAATAAACATCCAAAAATTTCACAAGAGAGAGATATAGTTCAAATTCCCAAAGAGGGTGAAAATTTCAGCCAAGTATGTCTTCTCCCAAGTGAGAGATCTATGAAAAAATGAAATGGTTTGGTCTCTTATTTATACAAGACCTATAAAATTAATTTTTCCACTTAACATTAGGGTAAACCACAAAACAAGGAGGCTAACCCCCTTAGTTTTTCTGCTTTACAAATTCAATTTAATTTTTACACAAAGAAACCCTAAAAAGGTAATGTCATGCCCTTCTAGGGTGAAGTTTTGGAACTTTTGGCAAGTCATTGAACATGGAGAGAAATTCATTGGGCCTCCAACAACCATCCCTTCATGCACTAGGATCTTGTATCCATCAAGGCATGCCAATTCTCTATCAAGTCATCACCACCATCACAAACCCTAGCCCCAAATCATAACATCAAGCCCTAGAGACAGACGTTTTGACCTTCCAAGGACAAACATTGGGAAAAGGGGGGATAAGTTCCATCTTTCAAGGTGTCTCCTCATGCCTCCAAAGAAAACATTCACCGTATATATAATCCTAGGGTGTGGGTCATGATATCCAACCAATGGGTTTCTTACCCCAATGAAGGCCCAAACAAAGTCCCACAAAGAGAAATGAGTGTGCCCTCCAAGGGTATGAATTCAAATGTATCATGCTAATTAAAATCACATTTAATACAAAATCCACCTAAACATGTGCATCAAAAATACCTTTTCAAATTAAACTAGTGCTCAAGGACCCTATGCAACTTTCCAAGTTTAGGTATGGGAGGGTTATCAAGGTGACCTATAGGGTGAGCCATTCCTCAAGTCAAGGAGTATTTCCTAGGTGGACCCTCACTTACTCATGCAAATAATATGGAGTGGATGGGGGTAATAATTTTGGGCATGGGGTTTTTTGGATGTATGGGCTGGTCCAGGTTCTACCTTAGTTCCTCCAACAAAACCATAGAAACCATTAGTCCCTCTAGTAAACCAGAAGGAAACACTATGCACAAAGTGCACAACCCAGTCTCACCCGAGATGGCTTATGGGTGATTGAATGACCCAAGTTTCTGCAATCAGGGAAGGGGATGGGGATGTTCTACTTGTTCTACTCTTACTTTAACATGCATCATAATATAGTATTCATATAGATATAACGATCATTTCATTCTGCATTATTACTACTGTGAACTAAAAAATACTATTCTAACCATTCATCATTCATTCATAATTGCAGAAACAAAAAAAACATCATAACACATGATTTTACCATTGTTCATCCCCCTTGGCTACATCCACAAAGATATCATGCTTATTTTATTATTCTTCATAAAAAGTCAGCGTTGCATGTGTTACATCAAAGGGTGCATTTAGAATGAACATAAGTTTAGTGGTGAGGTGGACCATTGTCTCTCCAAGCTATAAATCCTACGACCTTGATTCAGGTGGATATCGGTGGCAACCCACCTTTTCCAAATGGCTCAAAACAGTTTTCTGGCAATTTTGGCAATTTACTATTTTTAGCAGGTTTTAACTTCCGGGGCCATTTTGAGGGTCCAAATGAAGGTTTTTCGATATTGAGGTTCTCAATGATAGCCAAAGGCATGATTGATCCCCCAAAATTAATCTCCTTGATGATACCTTTCTAACGAGCTATCACATGCCTAAAACGAAGATCGTATGCAAAAGTTACGACGCCGGGAAGTTGATGTACTCACTTACCCAAACGGGGCCCACATGACTTTTGGCGCTTCATATCCTAGGGTTAGGTTTCTGGATGTCCAGGGTTTTTGGCATTCCTGCTTATTGTAAAAAGGCCTTCAGAGGCTCATTGTAATCATCTTCTTGCGAATGCGAGTAGCTGTCACATCTCTTCTCAAAGATAAGTTGCCACCATTTTAGCGAGTCTTTCACTCTGTATTTTTACAAACTCTGTACATTTCTTTCATTAATAGAAATCCTGTATTATTGTATATCTATGTTTATGGTTGCATCTCTGATAGATTCATGTTATATTATTGAATATCTGCGATATCTCTGTGCATTTATTTATTATATCTCCGATCTCATTTCGTGTCGAACATAATCTAGATCAGACCTGACCCTTCGTTATATTCCATAAGTTTCCCTTAGATCCTCTGCTATACAATCAAAACATAACATATCAAAGAATCAAGACTCAAAAAGGTTTTCCAAAATAGGCTCTTTGCACATGAGTTCTAAGATACCTCCTATCTACCTCATACATCATATTTATACTACAACAAGTGGGTAAAAACCCTTACATAATGACTCAAAACTTTAATTCTAAGTGGAATCAACTTGTCCACATTCTAATTGCCTTTCGTGCGGTTGGTATTTGATCCAAACATTCCTTTCTTTGACTCTACATTGATCTTCCTTTGTCTTTTTTCACACTACTTTCCCTTTTTTCCTGGTGCGCACTACTTCCTTGGTCCCTTCTATCCCGTTTACTGTGTTGAACCCAAAAATTGCCTGCTCCAACGGGCCCCCAACACTAACCTGTGGATCATCCCGATCCACTCAGGTCATGTGTGCCTCCTGCATAGATTTATCCAATGCCTGGAACTTCTTTGCTAGTTCATCCACTTTTGTCTTGGCCTGCACACTCTTCTCTATCAAGGTCTCCACCACCTGCATTGTGATTTTCTCCTTCAACACTTCTTTACTTTCTGAGTGCGCCTCTTCCATTATTCCTTTTTCTATTTCCATCTCTGATATCATCTTCTCTTCTTTCCCTTGAGGTGGATCCAACTGATCCTGTCTTGTATGTTTACCTGTTTGGATTACCTTCAATTATGCTTACAGGTTTTTCTTTTGTTGGGCAACCCTTAGTCTCTCAGATATGGGAATTGCCTTCTGTCTTTTATTTAAATATTGATCTAGAGCATTCAACTTCTCTTCCCTCTGGTCCAACTTCTGGATCCCTTCGTCTTCTGTCAGGATCATCTAGATATTTACAGTTCTTTCATAGAGCTCTGTTATTTCTTTAACCTCTAGCGCAATACTATCTATTTGTTTTGTTTCCTGTTGCTCCCTTTATGATTAAACTTCTGCAGGGGTGGTTGGTGTCAGCTTCCCAACCAATTCTACTATCTCTTGTTTATACTCTTCTATAATTTGTGCCATCCTCTTTATATTTTCTTTCGTGCTGAGTTCTCCTACTAGTGTGCAGTCTAGGATCATTTGGAAGACTTCCTCAAGTCTTTGATCCAGTTTGTCTACACGATGTTTCTCCTCCTCACGTTTGGTATATACTTCTTTGAGGACTGTCTCTAGCAACTCCTTCTCTTCCTTGGCTATATTCAAGTTTGTTGCATCCGTCCTTACCCTTGATTGTGCTTCATGTGCAATGCTCATTTACAAATTATATAGTTTCTTGGTTGGAATCCTAGACATAACCAAGTCCAACTGTTCGATATCCTTCACAGGTCTCTACATTGTATCCTCATCTATTTGTAACATGCTCTAACTTATCTACAACATCATGCTTCCCATCATTTCTATATAGACTATCTCCTTCTCTTCATGTATTGGCACCTGCTACGCTGTGCTTCTCTGTTGTGCAACATTGAGTTGTAATTTCTCCAAGACTTGTTTACATTTTATTATCTTCTTCATGAGTTCTTCTCTTTGATATTCAACGACATAGAGTGCTTCTTCTCCTCAGTCTTGCACCTTATCTGCTACTATCTCTACATCGTCTTCTATGATTGTGATCTCAATGGGATGCTTTTGTGCCTTCATCTTATTCCTCTCTTCTCCCATATACATGGTTGAGTTTCTTTTTTATGTCTACGTAGGTTTCATTACCTCTGGTATGTTTCCATTCCTTATCTCCTGGGTTTGGATCTCATCTTTCTTTTGTTCTTTCTTCACCCTTAGTTCCTAGTACAGAGGATCTCGATACTATTTCCTTCTTCCTTGGTTTCTTTCCTTTTGTACCAGTGACTGTTGATTTGGTGCACTTTGTTACTTTTCTATTATTCTCTACTGAGCTACTGAATTTATGCATTGTGGTAGCTTCAACCCATTCTTTTCCCTTTAATCCTTTCTTACCTGCTACTGTCACCTTCTATTGATCTGGCCATTCTACTAGTACCCATAAGAATTCTTCTTATGTTATGAAATATTGCATCTTTATCCATGTGTTTTTAGGATCTCTTCAAGCTTGTGTCCATGTGTTATGCCTAGATGCCTTAAATTTGGCTATCCCCTCATGCTCCTTCACCACTTCGGGTGGATTTCTCTATGTATCAAAAATCTTCTCCTGCATCTCTTGAATGTACATGCCAAAAATGATCGAGTTGGATTTACTTTTCTTGGCATCTGTGTTGTATCACAGGGTTTCATATCTTGCTTCTCTACACCTTCCTCTTATTTCACAAAACAATAAAAAATTCAGTTTTTCCCATGTGTCTAGAGTTATCAATATCAATAACTAGGAATAATGGAACTCTGTTCCAACATCCTACGCATCTTTTCATTCTTCTAAAAATAAACTGAGCAGATATGGCACCCAAATTAGAACTGTTCCTTTTGCACACTACGTAACTGCTACAACAACCCCTGTAGCTGCCTCTTCTTTGCGATGCTTTCTAAAAATCTTGTAGGCCATCAATTTTGTCGCAAATATGGTATCTGGGTCATTGATGTTCTTAATGATCATACCTCTGTTGCCTCTGTCTATGCCAAATTTAGACTTCACTTCCTCTGGAATGGTCTTCTCCTTCATTTTATCATCGAGGTATTCCTTTGGCTTTACCCCATCTGGTGGCAGTCCTGTAAGTTTAGTAATGAGATTGACATCGATCGAGACAGGTCTATCCATCCGTAAAAACCCTCCATGTAGGCGCGCCAAAATATGTTTTACACATGAATTAACATATTTTCCCTTGCCCAAGTGAGGAATCTCCAGTAAATTCATAATTCCAGAGTTGTAAATTCCGGTTATCCACTGTTTGGGCTCCATTATCGGGATTCCTTTCGAGGTTGACCCTCTATTTTCCATGTAAACCTCTTGCACAAGCTCTAGAAACTTGGTCGCTTCTTTCACATCATGATCCACGTATCTTAACTTGGGAACACATCCCATCATATCTTCTACAATGATGAATGAATCCAGAATGTGGGGCACTGAAACCAAAATCTATGTCTGTGTGCATGCTGATGCCATTGCTTCCCTTTTCCGTGACAACCTCGCTATTGTTTCTTCTAGGGTTCCTTCCTCTTACATTTCTTCATCCATGTCATGGTCATACTCGACCTCTGGGTTTTCCTCTACCATAGCTTTATCTGAATCCGTCTTATCACTATCATCGTCACCTTATTCACCCTCTGCGTGTGTTTCTCCTGGGTTTTCTGTGCTAGGGTTTGCTTCCATCCCAGGGTTTCGTCCTTATGCTGCTTGGATGACTTTCACTGCTTCCTCTTCTGGGTTTTCTTCTTCGATATGTGTTGGACTAATGGATTCAGTTTCTATAGTTGGAATATCGTTCACATCAACCACTCTGGTTGTTTTTTTTTTAGTGGTCTGTTAGTGCTTTGGGTTCTTTGTGTAAACTTACTGGGTCCTCTGAACTTTGGCGGTTCCATTTTCTTGTCTTGGGAAACATCTGCAATAGATCTTGGCTGGGTTCTTCACAAATTCTTACTCACTCATACCCTATTTTCTCTGTCACTCTTTTGCTAAAAAATCACAAGTATTTTCCGTTTTCCTTGCTTTTCCATTTTTATAGACTCTGTAATAAATGCTCTAACACATCGTCTCTTTTTCGTTCATCAGTTTTTCACTTTTATGGTCATTTCCCATCCCATCGCGTAGTGTTTACTTTTCTTGCATGAAATTTCCTGAATTATGTCGCACCAATTTACTGTCTACTGTGTGCTGTCATTCTCAAATATCTATTTATCACTCAATCCTCTAGATACTTCTTTTTATCTTTTCCTTGTTTTTCTATTTTTTTCTTCCTTTTTCTTCTTTTACCTCCTACTGTTTACAATATGTACAAGTATAACTATTGCGTTGCAACCACTGGTGCTTAGTGGGTTGAATGTCCCTATACAGTTTCAATCAACTACCATTCACCAGTCCTTGAACTTCCTTACCTGCTAAGTCTTGCAACTGCACAATCCATCCATCTGTGGCATAATTTATCTCATATGGGCCTAGCCAATGCATTCTAAGCTTCCCTGGGTGCTACAAGTATTTATTGTCATAGAGGAGAATTAAATCTCCTTCCTTGAAATTCTTCTTCTTAATGTGTCTTTTAAGCCAAAATTTATCCTTTTCTTTCTGTACCTCCTAATGGAAACCAACTATGATTATGTCTTGTTCCAATTACATAAGTTGAGCCAATCTTTCCTGTACTACACCTCTTTTTGTCATCTCTGTGATAGCTGCAATGTGCAGAATCGGTATCAAATACTCCAAGGGAACTACTGCTTCTTGTCCATATACCAATCTGAAGGGTGTTGGGCCTATTATCTTCTTATATGTAGTTATATAAGCCCAAAGTATTGTTGGTACCTTCAAGTCCCAATCATATCTATTCACATTACAAATCTTGGTCAAAGAATTATCCAATATCTTGTTAAACGCTTCAATTGTTCCATTAGATTGAGGGTGATATGGAGTTCTCTTCTAATGATATATCTCAAATTCTTCAATCATTTCCTAGATTGTACTATTAATAAGGTGAGTCCCTTGATCACTCATTAAAATTCTTGGGAATCCAAATCTTGTCACTACATGTTCAAATAGAAAGATTGATGTAGTCTTTGCGCTGCAATCCTTCGTTGTTGTTGCCTCAAAACATCTGGTCAAGTACTTTATCATTGTAATAATATATATAGCCCATGATATTCTTGTTGGTGGATTAATTGGACCTACAAAGTTTACTACCCACTTATCAAATACTTTCAAAGTAACCCGAAGTCTCAATGACATCTCATCCCTCTTGGATGGATTTCCAACCCTTTGATAGACATCACAATTCTGACAGTACTCCTTTGCATCCTTATGAATGATTGGCCACCATAATCTTGCGTGCAATATCTTCTACGCAATATCTTTCCCTGCATAGTGTCCTCTTGCAATTCCTTCATGTTCTTTGCTAAAATGATAAGCCTTTCATGCTCCATAACACATCTCCTCAAAATGTTATCTGCTCCAATCTTGTATAAATTACCTGCAATCAATTGATAATATGTAGTTCTTACTACCAAGTTATTCTTCTACACAATATTAAATTCTCTTGGGGCCACTCCTGTACTCAAAAACTCAATAATGTCAACAAAATATTCATCTGCAATCTTTACTGAAAATAGTTGATCATCAGGAAATTTATCTTCAAAACTGCTTGGTTCTTATCCATTAGTAATTCTTGACAAATGGCCAAGTCCTGCATTCAATATTTTGGGCTTCATCACAACTTCAAATTCAAACTCATGGTCTAGAAGTAGCCATCGAAATATGCTTCCCCCCAACACTGGCTTATTGACTAAATACCTAGGAGCATAATGATCTGTAAACATCTTGAAATGTTGGCCTAACAAGTAATGTCTGAATTTCTGCAATGCATAAACCATGGCTAATCCTTCTCTTTTTGTAGTATTATAGTTTTTTTTTTCTGAGTTTGATAGTTTCCTACTTGGAAATTCTATATGGTGACCTATATCACCTTCTTCTTGTTGTGTCAATACTTCTCTTAGTGATATTAATGATGCATCCACACACACATGAAACTCCTTTGACCAATTTGGGAAAACCATAATTGGCATAGTCACCATCTTTTCCTTCAAAATGTCCAAACTCTGTTGGCACTCATCATTCCACTGATACTTGATATTGTTGGAGAAATTTCTATTTTCGGGACACTAGTTCAGTGGGGGTTAACTGACTAGTTCTATTTTAGACTTTCTGTTTAGATCATCACTATTATGCTATTATGCATGCATGCATTATGGTATTATGCATGTTGTTTCCTATATATGAGTGTATTCCACTCATTCATTGTATCATATTGATCATCATCTATGTATCAATGGTCATTCATTGATTAGCTCATTGTAGTAGTGTGAATATATTTTCTCATTCTTCCATATTGAATCTTTCTTCCTTTCTTGATAAACTTTGTTTGTACTTGCTTCAGCTAGATCTCATGTGTAGGTTTTGATGAAACATTGACATGGTATCAGAGCTACGCTTCTTGGAGCAAGCCAAACAAGCCAAAGAATAAGGAAATTAGATTTTCAACGAGAAAAATCTATCTAACAGACACAGTCATACCCTCCCCCTGTTAAAAGGAGTGAACATCGCACCCAAACTATGTTGGTCGGACCCTAGACACTGGAAAAGGAGACCAGAGTCGCTCCTAATAGATTGGAAAATGGTGACCAAAACACAACAAAGGGTGACCACTAAGGACTGGTCACTCTGTCTCTTAAGGAAAGGTGCGACCACGTCTAAAAACGCCTTTTTTCTTGTAGTGATTTCTCCTAAAATATTAACTTTTTGAGGAAATGACCCACTTGAGAAGTAAATCAACCCATTTTGCAAGTGGATTTTCAACCATTTGGTGAAATTCCTCACCGTTTTCCCAGAAAGGAAGTCGTAATATTTCCTCTTGAAACTGATATGAATTTTCCATTTGATGTTCCCTTTCTGCAATGATTTCTCATTTTTTCACTTGCAGATTGAGAGTAAATTTTAGGGGTTCTTAGACACAGTGGGAGAGATGGATACGACACATATTCTACAGTCAAACTTGGTGCTAATCCTCACACCACCCAATTATTTTTATTGGAAGCCCAAGGATGAATTCCAACTCAGAAGGAAAGGATTGTACAATTTGATGATGGGGACAGAAACAAAACCTACATCAACAATTGAGAAGACCAAATGGGAGAAAAAAAAAGGATGAAGCAACAAGACTTCTTCTTGAATTGATATCATTTTATTTATGGTTTTATGTGGCCACGTGAAAGACTCCAAATGTGATATAGACCACCTTGGAAGGCATGTTTGGAAAGCAGGATGAGATGACAAGTCATATGCTTGAGGTAGAGTTTAATACTTTGGATCCTAAAAGTTTTGATAATATAAAGGATTTCTTTACTAAGTTTAAATATTTGATATTGATTTTATAATCTTGTGGTATTGATAAGTCTAAAAAAGTGGACCAACTTGTTCTAACAATCTTGGCCAAGCTAGGAACAAAATATGTTGTCTATGTTTCCACTTTCCATTCAGACACGTATCTCATGGGAACAAATTGGAAGATTCCTACCATGGATCAATTATTTGATTCTATCACACATGAGAAGGAAAAAATCATTCAGATGGGCCTAATCAAGGATCCTAAAGAACATGCACTCACCATGCATGATGGAAAAGGATCATCCAAACATAACATAAAGGAGAAACAAAATGAGAAGTAGGGATATTCCAAACCCTTCAACAATTTTTCAAGTTCCAAAGACTCTTCAGATTCCAAGAATAAGAAGAAGAAGAAGAAGGGAAAGAAATGAACTTACTCCAATAAACCAAATCATGAATAATACACATGCATGAAGAAGCAAATCGATCTTATGGAATAGGTACTTTAGCAGAACAACCTTGGAAAATTCATTCTAGAAGGAGTCAAGAAGAAGAAGGAAGAAGACATTTCTCCCAAGAAAGGTAATCATCATGCTCTTGTTGCAATTAATTCCTCATATGATTCATGGATTATAGATTCTAGCTCATCACATCATATGAAAGCGAAAGAGGAAGTTTTTACTTCTCTAAGTTCATTCTCTAGACCCCCTATTCTCATGGGGGATGATACTCCAGTAGCAATAGCAGGAGAGGGAAGAGTGGAACTCCATAATCGCAGTTTTGAGAATGTTTTACATGTTCCAAATATTTCTATGAATATACTCTAACTTTATCAGATCACTCAAAAAGGTAAAAAGGTTGAATTTAGATCATATTAATTTTTTGTACTTGACATGCATGACAATTCCATTATTGCAACTGGTGAAGTGGATTACAAGTCAAGGTTGTATAAATTCACCAAGTTTGCTGATGGTGACTCCTCTTTTCTACCTACACATAAGGAGAGTACTTTGCATGCACCTCCAGTGAAACATGCATATACTCTTGTGCTTCCATCAGTTTCAGACATTAGAGATGATTCCATACACTCAGATTCTGTACATGGAAATAAGCAAGTAGTATAGCCAGATAAGAAGCCAATGTTCAAGCTTCAGCAGATGCCCAAGAGGGCACAATTCACACTTCAGGAATTAGGTTTTCTTTTAGGGAATCCATTAGATTTGAGGAGGACTCAATCTCATCATGAGGATCCTTATCATGTACCTTCATATTCTAAACCTGTGATGCCCATGCATTGCTATATGGTTCATTATATTGATCCACAGACCTATGATAAGGCTATGGGAAATCCATTATGGAAAGCAACCATTTAGGAGAAGAATGACTCACTACTAAAGAATCAGACTTGGCATTTGGTTCCACTTCCACCAAAAAGGAATATTTTCAGGTGCAGATGTGTCCACATGATCAATAGGTACAAGGCTAGACATGTTTCCAAAGGAATTCATCAAATCCATAAAGATTTCTATATCTTCATGAATACGTTTAGTGAGCATAAGTTTTAGATTTTGCAGGATCATCCTGGAGTGAAGGATATAGTTACCTAGCAACTGCCTTTTCTTCTTTTGATGCATTGTCTTTTGAGGGGGGGGTTTGTTCCCACGTGGTTTTCCTTCTTTCCTCATTTTTATTCAATGTTAATTAGTTGTATTGTACATGAGTACCTAATATGGCCTATTTGTCATGACTCATTTTTAATCCATAGTGATGTTCAGGGGGGGTGTGGGAGAAATTTCTATTTTCGACACACTAGTTTAGTGGGAGTTAACTGACTAGTTCTATTTTATACTTTCTATTTATATCATCACTATTATGCTATTATTCATGTTATTTCCTATATATGAGTGTATTCCACTCATTCACTATATGATATTGATCACCATCTATGTATCAATGGTAATTCATTGATTAGCTCTTTGGAGTAGTGTGAATATATTTCCTCATTCTTCCATATTCAATATTTCTTCCTTTCTTGATAAGCTTTTTTGTACTTGCTTTAGCTAGATCTCCTATGTAGGTTTCTATGAAGCAATTACATATATCCTTCTTCAACAATTTCTCCATCGATGCAGTAATATATGCATATCTCCTTATGAATTTCCTATAATATCCTATATGACCAAGTGTACTCTTCAACTGGCGCACTAAATTCGGTGTGGAAAATTAACCATGACAACAATTTTAGCAGGATCGACCAGCAGACCTTGTTTACACGCCACATTCCCTTACAAAATCCCAAAAGGTGAACTGAAAATGCATTTCTTAATATTTAATGAAATGTGACATTGTCTACACCTATCGAGCATCAACCTTAATATTGCAACATGATCCTTCAATAAACCAAAGACTGTCCAATCATCCAAATAAACTTCTAAAAACTTATGAATAAAATCCTTAAAGGATGCTACTACTACCCTTGAAAAAATGGTTGGTGCCTTATTAAATTCAAATGACATAACTGTATACTGATATGATCCCCATTCTAATGCAAATGTAGTTTTATGTCTATCTTCTGGTGCAATCCTGATTTGATGATATCCTGAAAACCCATCTGTAAATGAATAAGATTCCCAACCTCCTACATTCTCCAAAACTTCATATGTGAATGAGGTAGGGAAAGGATCATGTAAACATGAACAATTTAGCTTCCTCAAGTCAACAAAGATGTTGATTCCCCCTACTTCTTTTCCTGCACCACCATAGGACTAATGCATTCTGATTCTTCCACAGGTTCTATGATACCATCTTCTAGCATCTTGTCAATTTTTTCCTTCACTTTCTCCTTGTATATTGGATTCAACCTATAAGGTATTTGTATTATAGGTTTGAAATCTGGTTTCAAAGGGATTTTCATTTCTCCAAGTTCTCTTGCTAAGCCCTTCATCTCTGAAAATTTCGCTAGAAACTGTTGATTAATTGGGTTAGTTTCCATTGATGTCAACCCTTGAAGAAAGTCCAGTAGCGAATTCCGATAGCACAAAGGTTTGGGTAATGGACCCAAGTTTGTTTTATGGATAATGATATGAGTTTTGATATATTTTCAAGTAAGACTATTATAGATGGATAGTACATGTCATGCCATTTCAGGTGGTATGTGGAACGTCACATAACTCCTCATGGTTAGAGAGTTATGGCCATGTGAAGTTGGAGAACCCTCATGAGTCATCTAAAATCCCCAGAAAGTCAAAGTGTTTGCAAAAGAAATTATTTAAATAATAAAGTTAATGGAGAACTCCCTAAAATAAGGAAAGTGGGATTCTACATGAAAGTATAAATAAGAGGCAAGGCTCTCTCATTTAACCATACCTGAATATCATTGAATATATATTTTCTGTGAAAGGTTATTTGGGAAGGTATTATTGATAGAGAAAATTTGCAGCAGAAAAATTGCGGCAAGAAAAGTGCGGCATAAAAAGTGTGGCAGAAAAAGTGCGGTAGAAAAATCATGGCAGAAAAAGTGCAGCTGAAAAATTGTGGCAAAAAAATCATGGCAGAAAATTTTCGATAGAAAAAGTGTGGCAGAAAAATCTTGACAAAAAAATCGTGGAAGAAAAAGTGCGACAGAAAAATCACAACAACAATATGGTTAGGGTCTATTTATGAGAGATATGGCACATCTTGTTTGAGGAATGTTTTGTGAGATAGGGTTTATCTCTTGAGATGGTATTGGATGTTCAATATTGCTGCATATATCAGATTTGTTGAGGGATATAATTGGTATTTTGTTGTTGGTATTTGGAATATGGGTATTGGTCTTTTGGTTGTGATGTGTTGTTGAAGTTGTTGGTTTAGATTGAGGCTACATAAAATTTAGGTTGTGGCACATGGTTTGATGTAAGGGTTTATGGTATTTGGTTATGGATAGTGTGATGTATATCTCACAGTGATGTGTGATATTGGTTCCATCATTCTACTTCTATGTCAGGGCGGTTGGACAAGGAAAGGAAAGGTGGTTGTAGCCACCTTCTGGTTGTAGCTGGAGAACATAGGGGGTTGTAGCCTCCTTGTCACATACCCACTACGGAAATCAAAAATTTTCGCCGAATTCTTGAGGATCAGAATCCCTGAAATACCTACAGGGTTCTAGCATAGGCTAGTTACTTCCTTGTCCACCTCCATGTGATCATGGGTCACGACCATAGGCTAAACAAGTATGACATCCTTTCACTCTTCGTGACTCAACGCTACCAGAGAGTCGAGTCTTTCGACTCTGCAAACCCTGACACAACAAAGCACCGAACCTCGAAAGGGCTAGCAAGTACAAGTTTCTTGTTTGGGTCTTGTCCTCGTGACCATGTTCTGTGACCATGTGCTTAAACTGGCAAAGCCCTTACCGGCCTTTCATGATTTAGGAAATCGCGATGCATGACTTCTTCCTTTCCCATTCAAATCCCCGAAAACCACGAAGTCTCCCCAGTTTCCCTCCAAAGGGAGATCAATGGCTATAAGCCTCCCCTGATCTAATGGTTTGGATCCTTTTGGGATTTTAGTGCCTGCGGGTTCGAGATGCAACGATCCCAAAAACTCATGTCATGCAAATCTCTAAATTTCAGTATGGGGATCCGTGTAGGAGATCAACGGTCCTTGATAGTGTGGATCCAACGGTCCACGGGATTTCAATACTTTCCCTGAAATTTGACCCCTCACCACGCGTCTCCCTTGATGGACGGTCCAGATTCCTTCGGGACTTCTCTTCTCTACTACAGAGCGCATCAAGGTTTCGGGTATTGGGATTTTGCGATTTGTGAAGGCAAAGTTTCTTGCCCTTTGGTTTCCCGGATGCCGAAACACCAAAACGTCGACCGATAGCCACGTGTCCCTCCGATAGATGGCGACGACCATCAGCTAAGATCAATGGTCATGATCTTTTTGGGATGATCAACGGTCACGATCACATATTGGCTTTCCTTAATCTCATTCACACCCCACACCATTTCGGGGTTTTGATGATCGGGATTTCACGACTTGTGAAGACAAGGGTTCTTGCCCTTTGGTTTCCCGGGTGCCGAAATGTCGAAACGTCAACTGGCAGCCACGTGTCCCTCTGATGGACGGTCTAGGTGCTTCCATGGATCATGGGTCCTATGGTCCTGATTTCTTCATTTTTTGCAAGGGTAAAAAGGGTCATGGCATTAATGTCTGCGTCTCTTCCTCAAATCTAATGGTCATTACAGACCTTGGATTCTCCGAAAGGATCATGTTCGTGCATTTCTTTGCAAAGGCAGAGAGGGGTCGAGGTACTATCATCCACGTTTCTTCCCCACATCTAACGATTGTTACCAAAATTGGATCCTCCGAAAGGATCTCATCCATTAATCGAGACTTAGCCACACGCTGCCATTTTGGGAGTTCGCAAGTCAGGATTTCGGGACTTGCGAGCACAAGGGAAATACGCCCTTCGGTATTCTGGGTACCGAAATGCCTAAGTGCCGAACAGTCTTCGGTCAAAAATTAGCCCCCTGAGCTATGCCTTGGCCAATATGATCACTTCTCATAAGACCACATTCTTATTCCCTTCGGGACTTATCAATACGAGAGCCTGACCTCTTGTCAACGGGACTCCCAAATTCTCGATTTCCAATTTCCTGAAGTGGGTGATCTCATGACACATGGCCTTCCTTAATCGGATAGTCCAGGTCTATTGCAGGACTTTCGCCCCTGTTCATGAGGGCTTAACCCTCATGCATATCCTAACAAATCCAATGGTTGTCGGGTTTTCTAACTAAGATCTGACGGTTCAGATTGGTCCCACGCTGTGCACTCTCCCACTGCTCCTTGGATGTGGAAAAACCAACGGTCCAGATACTCTCACGGACCTTGGGGATCTACGGTCCTGATTTCTTCGCTACTCATGAAGATAAAGGAAAAGGGTTAAGGCATGTAACGCCCTCATTTCTTCCTCCAACCTAACGGTTGTGAATGACCGCTAATTTTCCGATGGGATCACATCCGTCAGTCGATACCTATCCCTACATTGCTATTTTAGGATTTCAAGAGGATCATTCTTCCTCATACGGGGTTACTAAGACTTGCGCCTTCAAATCCTTTTCCAGGTTCTTGGTAAGCTGTCCAAGAAGGATATCTCTGTGCAGAGATCTATTACGGGTATTCCTGGGGACAAATAAGGACATAGATTTCCCAAAAGCAGACTTGAAGTCCAAATTAATACAATATGCGTATATATATACAAATCTATATATAACATAAGCCATACGTGGTCCTTCCAGTAAAAGCATGCAACTACCATTTCTGATCAAAACACCACATAGACAGTCTTGTACTGAAACCATTCACAATTTCACAGCTTATGAGCATAAATGTCAAAATATACATTTCAAGATGCAAGAAGTAAAACACTTATCAGAAAAACACCAGAGGTGATGCAACTGTTGATAGGGGTGCTCATTTCCACCCAACCGTAGGCTTAGTGAATCCCAATGTATTTACCACTAGCCACCCCCGAGCTGAGACCATGATGTTGCGAGACTGCGTCTCAGCTTTCCAGTGACCGAGAGCGAGTTTTAATATCCCCCTTCTCTGCTATCACTCACTTTTCATATCTCCAGAGTTCTTCCTCTTTTTTCTTCCCTCGTGTCCCTCCCTTCGCGCTTCTCCCTCACGCCTTTTTCCTCTTGCGAGGTTGCGTGTGGTGCAGTTTCCCTTGCACTGGTCAGGCTTGAGACTCCTATAGATGGGTGGTTCACTTCCCCCATCCCTCATTAATTCCTGAGGATCCATCTACCTACCAACCTTCGAGACATTTAATTCGGGACATCGAGCCGCTCTTGGTTCTCCGGGCAAGTGAAGTCCAAATACGGTGTTGGTTTTGGTGGAAGTTAATGCCACCATTCTAGGTGCCTTCCACCAACTTTCTTCAGCCATCGTGGTCTCTTTTTCAGCACCTTCCCCTCTCAGCAGTCCTGCAATAT
>ML784385.1:705392-728298 GCA_009831015.1 Picea engelmannii | reverse complement strand
CACAAGGTCCATTCACATCATACATTCGCATTTCTGAGTTTGCCACAATTGCTTGGCCAGTATAGTTATTTTACAGAATGGGGGAAACAGGGTGTTACACTCCTTCTGGTTGTAGCCAGAGAATTGGGGAGTTGGAGATTCCCTCAGGTTGTAGCCAGAGAAACTAGGGGGTTGGAGCCTCCTTCCAGTTGCAGCTGGAAAACAAAGGAAGTTGGTGCTTCCATTGAATGTAATTATTCAAGACATCTACGAAAAATCATTCTGTGGTTTTCTCCCGCTTTGGGTTTCCACGTAAAAACATTGGTGTACTGTGTATGTGTATGATTGCTCATTTGTTCATTGTTTATTTACTCTGCAATTATTGGATGATATTGCTACATTGATATAACACTTGCATTATATGGTTGAAAAGGTTTAAATTTCTCTATTACTAATTCACCCCCCCCCCTCCCAGTAATCCAACAATTGGTTTCAGAGCAGGTTCCTTCAAAAATTAGTTTAACCAATGAAAGGTAGGTCATGGAGAGAAACAACATGTATAAAAATGGAATACCACAATTTGATGGACAAAAGTATGCATTTTGGATCAGAAGGATGAAATCATATATACAGGCATCGGGATTTGAAATTTGGCAAATAGTTGTAGATTGATACAAAGAACTAACAGTTCCACTGACAAATGAAAGAGAAATGAAACTCGGGAAAAATAATTCCAAAGCCACAAATGCACATTTGAATGGTATTTGTGAATCAGTATACACCAAAGTTATACATTGCAAATTTGCTAAAGAGATTTGGGACAAGCTCCAAGATATTTATGAAGGAGATTCAAAAGTGAAAGCATCAAAGCTTCAAACTTATAGAGGTCAGTTCGAACAACTAAAGATGAAGGAAGATGAGAATATTGCAGCTTACTTCTTACGAGTCAATGAAACAGTAAATGTAATCATAGGATTGGGAAAAGAAATTAAAGAATCTACAATTGTTCAAAATGTACTAAGATCTCTTACTATGATATTTGATCCTAAGATATCAACACGAGAAGAAAGAGCAGATCTAGACTCAATAAGCATGGATGAACTACATGGAATATTCACAACATATGAAATGAGAACTGAACAAGAAAGTCTAGACATAAAAGAAGTAGCTTTCAAAGCATCCAAAAGGCCAAAGAAAAAGGGAAAGCAAAAAGAAAAAGAACATAGCAGCAACAACAGTGACATCTTGGAAGATGATGAATAAATGAGCAACTTTGTCAGAATATTGAATAAGGGAACCAACGATAGATATAAAGGTAAGTTTACATTGATTTGTTTTAAGTGTGATGGTATTGGTAATTTTGTTAACAAATGTCCTCATAAGAAAAATAAGAGGAATGATGAAGATTACTCAAATAGAAAACAAACATACAAAGGCAAAAGAAACACAAAGAAATCTTTCAAGAAAAGATTATGGACCATAGAAGACATCTCCTCATTAGATGAAGATGAAGTCAGTGACAGTGAGACAGAAAGAGTTCTATTCATGGCAGTAGAATACTCTGATAAGAAGACACTGAAGAAGTATATGGAGAGGCCGAAGAAGAATATGAAGAGGCAAAAGTTGACTACCGAGAAGAATTTTTGTGTTCCATAGAAGTTATAAGAAGAGAGAAGAATACAAATAAGAAGCTACAAGCATAACTAGACAATAAAGAAGACACTCAGGAACTAGAACAAATGATCACAAATTTGAAGGTTCAAATAGAAGAAGATAAAAGAATTGAAGAAGCACTCAAAGAATAGCTAGAAGAAAGAGATAAAATCATTGGAAATTTGGAAGCAACGATTGTCACATTAAGAAAAGATCTTCAAAAGAAAATATGCAGAACAACTCAAACATTTTGGATGACATTATCAACAGTAAAAAACCTCATCATGACAAGTCCAAACTTGGATATAATAAAAAATAAAAGGGATCAAGCTTCAAAACAACAAAACAAGAAACATATCCAAAAATCTATGCAGAAACAATCAAAGGGGATAAGAAGATCTACAAGGAACATTACAAGGACACTCCTCCATCGAGAAGATTCATATTTCAGAATCAACAACCGACAGATAGGCCTCAAGAAGAAGAAGGATTCAGAAGAGAATCTCCTTTCAGAGGATCTTCAACTCCCAGGGATCAAAACATATTTTTTTGGTTTATGTTAATAATATTGGACATAAAGATATTAATTGTAGAGCTAACAACAAGAACATAAACAACTTTGAAATTCATACACAAAAGGGTTATCCAAGAAAACCTAGTGAAACACAGAGAAGAATTTACAACAGGTTTGAATCATTGAGCACTGAAGTGGAGTGCTAAAAGTGTAACAAATTTGGACACATGGCCAAAGATTACATAATGATAGTTCCTCCTAGAGAACCACAACATAACAAAAATAGTCACGGACAAGAACCTTAGAAGAGAACATGGATAAGAAAGATGAATCAATATAGCAATGAAGAATGCACACTCACTCTACAAGCTAAGCAAAAGAAATGTGGTTGGTATGTTGACATTAGATGTTCAAAACACATGACATGTGATAAAGATAGGTTTCTTACATTAAGAAAGGAAAGATATGAATCAGTCTCCTTCTAAAATGATGATTCAACTAAAATCATTGGAAAAGGCACATTCATAATTGGAAACACGAATACCAAGGAAAAAAATGTTATACTAGTAGAAGATATGAAACATAATCTTCTAAGTGTGAGTCAAATGTGTGAACAAGGTCATAAAGTTACTATCGATTCACAAAAGTGCGAGATAAGAAAAGAAGGTTCAGGAAAATTTATTGCAACAACTGCAAGAAATTCAAGCAACATATATGTACTAAGCGAAATTGGAAATGAAAAGTGTTGTCTAGGAAAGGAAGATGAAAGTTGGATATGGCATAGAAGAATGGGTGACATACACTTTGATAACCTTTTCAAAGTTAGAAAAAAGGAAGAAGTTAGAGAAATGCCCCAGATTATGAAACCAACTAACACTTTATGCAAGCATTTTCAACAAGGAAAGGAAAGATATTTGTTGGACACGTGCAGTTCATACGGCAGTTCACATTCAAAACAGAGTAATGGTCAGAAACACCACTGAAAAAACTCCCTACGATCTATGGAAAGGAAGACCAACAAATGTGAAGCACTTCAGAGTATTTGGAAGCAAATGCTACATCAAAAGAGAAGATGGCAGAATGAGAAAGTTTGACTCTCTTGTGGACAAAGGAGTACTTTTTGGTTACTCAAGTACAAGGAAAGCATAAAAGTGTTACAATTTGAGGTTGAACAAAGTTGTGGAAAGCATCGATGTAACAATTGATGAAACAAGTGGACAATAATTAAAGGAAGTAGAAAATGAATCAGTGGAACAACTTTACAAAGAAGCAACAGAAGATGGAGAAGAAGTATAAGGGGAAGATGAAGAAGAAGTAGAAGTGCAAGTTTAACAAGTGTCTCCAAAGACACCTAGTAAATGAGTACAGAAGAATCATCCTTCATATCAGATTATCGGAAACAAAGATGCAGGAGTTGAGACTAGAAGAAGAATCTGTTCACCAAAACAAACGCACCTAGCACTCTCATCTATGATTGAACCAAACAATTTTGAAGAGGCTAGCAAGGATGAATTTTGGAATAATGCGA
Organism: Picea engelmannii; assembly: GCA_009831015.1. Classification (NCBI taxonomy): domain Eukaryota; kingdom Viridiplantae; phylum Streptophyta; class Pinopsida; order Pinales; family Pinaceae; genus Picea; species Picea engelmannii. Next base: position 724,624 of record ML784385.1, on the reverse strand, counting down.
TGGATGAAGAATTGATTCAAATAGAGAAGAATGACACTTGGGAATTGGTTCCAAGACCAAAGAATAAGAATGTGATTGGCACAAAGTGGGTATTCAAAAATAAATTAAATGAAGATGGAAAAGTTACAAGGAACAAAGCTAGATTGGTATGTAAAGGATACACATAGGTTGAAGGAATCAAATTTGAAGAGACATTTGCTATAGTTTCCAGAATGGAAGCAATCCGATTGCTCCTAGCTTATGCATGCTCCAAGAATATTAAAGTGTATTAGATGGACATGAAATCAACTTTTCTGAATGGGGAACTTGAAGAAGAAGTCTACATTTAACAACCAGAAGGATTTCAGTTGTCAGAGAACGCAGATTATGTGTGTAAATTGTAGAAGGCCTTGTATAGTCTAAAACAGGCTCCTGGAGCATGGTACTCTAGACTGGATAAATAGCTACAGCAAGAAAGGTTCAGAAAAGGAAGTGCAAACAACAACCTCTACATCAAGGTAACTCAAGATAGTATTTTATTAATTGAAGTTTATGTTGATGATATTATTTTTGGAAGTACTGATGACAGGTTAAGACAAAAATTTTCAAAGGATATGCAGAATGAATTTGAAATGTCATTAATTGGAGAACTATCCTTCTTTCTAGATCTTCAGATACGTCAAAGAAGCCAAGGAATATTTATTTCTCAATCTAAGTATATCATAGAAATGCTAAAGAGGTTCAGAATGGAAGATTGCAAACTAGTTACCACTCTTATGCAAACCAGTTTCAAGTTGAGCAAAGATGATGATTCAATGTCTATAGACCAAAGGCAATACAGGTCAATGATTGGTATCTTACTATATGTGATAAAATCTAGACTAGATGTAATGTAGGAAGTTGGATAGGTGGTATGATTTCAATAAGCACCAAAGGAATCACATGTGTTAGCAGTGAAGAGGATTTTTAGATATCTCAAAGGAACATAAGAGTTTGAATTATGGTATCCAAAAGGAAAGGATCTATCACTTATTTCCTACACAGATGAAAATTTGGCATGTTGCATTGATGACTGACGAAGTGCCAATGGAGCAACATTCTACTTGGGTGAGTGTTTAGTATCATGGTTAAGAAAGCAACAATCATCAATATCCTTATCTACATCCAATTTAGAGTATATTGCAGTAGCATAATGTTGTACACAGGTTCTATGGATGAAACAAACTCTGACAGATATATAGGTTGAGTATGATGAGCCCATTCCAATCTATTGTGATAATACAAGCGCCATCGATATCTCAAAGAACCCGATGATGCACTCCAAGATGAAGCACATTCCAATCAAGTATCACTTCCTATAGGAACAGGTTGCAGAGAAGAACATCAGAGTTGAATATGTGGGCACAAAAGAACAAGTGGCATATATCTTTACAAAACCACTTCCAAGAGACTCCTTTGAGTATCTTTTCCAGAGACAGAGTAATTTATACTCCAAAATGAATGCTTTTGAATGCTTATCTTATAGGTCTTATATTTACACGAGGAAACACCATAAAGAGGTAAGTTTAGATTGAGATATTAGTTTCAAGAAGAGTTCAGTTAGGGAGAGTAGCCCTGGATGGAAAGATACCTTTTCCATGGATGACAAAGGGGGAGAGATTTATCAGATGAAAAGATAGAATTTCTTGGAGAAAGATAACATAGGCATTTTTCGAAGGGAAGCGATGGTAACAAGGGGAGCATGAGCAATATGACTTTAGCATTGCATCAGAGTGTTGCCTTCAATGCCAAATGGGGAGATTGTTGATTAATTGGGTTAGTTTCCATTGATGTCAACCCTTGAAGAAAGTATGGTAGTGAATTCCGATAGTACAAAGGTCTGGGTAATGGACCCAAGTTTGTTTGATGGATAATGGTATGAGTTTGATATATTTGTAGGTAAGAATATTCTATATGGATATTACATGTCATTCCATTTACGGTGGTATGTGGAACGTCACATAACTCCTCACGGTTAAAGAGTTATGGCCATGGAGAACCCTCATGAGTCATCTAGAAGCCCCAAAAAGCCAAGGTGTTTGCAAAAGAAATTATTTAAATAATAAAGTTAATGGAGAACTCCCTAAAATAAGGAAAGTGGGATGCTACATGAAAGTATAAATAAAAGGCAAGGCTCTCTCATTTAATCACACTTGAATATCATTGAATATCTATTTTTTGTGAAAGGTTATTTGGGAAGGTATTATTGATAGAGAAAATTTTCAGTAGAAAAAGTGCGGAAGGAAAACTACGGTAGAAAAAGTGGGACAGAAAAATAGAAGCAAAAAAAGTGCGGTAGAAAAATCGCGACAACAACATGGTTGGGGTCTATTTATGAGAGATATGGCACATCTTGTTTGAGGTATGTTTTGTGAGCTAGGGTTTAGTTCTTGAGATGGTATTGGATGTTCAGTATTGTTGCATATATCAGATTTGTTGAGGGATACAATTGGTATTTTGTTGTTGGTATTTGGCATACGAGTATTGGTCTTTTGGTTGTGATGTGTTGTTGAAGTTGTTGGTTTAGCTTGGGGTTACATAATAGTGAGGTTGTGGTACATGTTTTGATGTAAGGGTTTATGGTATTTGGTTATGGATAGTGTGATGTATTGCTAGAGAAATTTTGATGGTTTTATTGGTATATGTACTTGGTGTATGGTTGAGGTACATGGTTGAGACAAGTGGTTGATGAGTTGGCACATACATGAGGTGTATACTTGATGATGTTGGTATATATTGATGAGTCATAGTTGATGTGTATTTGATGCATGATTGGTACATATTTGGTGCATGGTTGATGAACTCGTTGATGGTATAGGTTGAGATACATGTTGGTGCATGGTTGATGCACTTGTTTATGGTATAGGTTGATTACAGGTTGTTTGGACAGGTTATTGTGACATGGTATTTGTATAGGTTTGGTGCATGGTTGATGCATTTTTTTATGGTACAAGTTGAGGTACAAGTTGATGTATGGTACATGTTTTCAGAGGTTATTGGTACAAGTTGATTACAGGTTGATAATAGGTTGATTGGTACATGTTTACAACAATATATCTCATAGTGATAGTGTGACAGTGGTTCCATAATTCTACTTCTATGTTAGGGTATTTGGACGGGGAAAGGACATGTGGTTGTAGCCACCTTCCGGTTGTAGCCAGAGAACATAGGGGGTTGTAGCCTCCTTCTGGTTGTAGCCATAGAATTGGCGAGTTGGAGTTTCCCTTGGGTTGTAGCCTGTGAAACTAGGGGGTTGGAGCCTCCTTCCAGTTGCACCTGGAAAACAAAGGAATTTGGTTCTTCCAATGAATGTAATTCTTCAAGACATATAAGAAAAAATATTATGTGGTTTTCTCCCGCTTTGGGTTTCCACGTAAAAACACTGGTGTACTTTGTATTTGTATGATTGCTCATTTGTTCATTGTTTATTTACTCTACAATTATTGGATGAAAATTCTACACTGATATAACACTTGCATTATACGTTTGAAAAGGTTTAAATTGCTCTCTTACTGATTCACCCCCCCCTCTCAGTAATCCAACAGAAACAAGTCACTGTATTCATGTAGTAACTCTGTGATTCTTTCTACTATTTGATTATCCCAATAATCTCCAATACTTGCAATCTTCGGGTTTTCTGTTCTTCCAATGTTTACCTTCTTTATCTTTAGTGGGGTTGCACAATATTTTGACTCTAGCTATGGACCCTCTACTTCTCTTTCTCCTTCATCTTCTGGGATATTGATATTGCATGGGTTATCCTCTGTTGGGTCTTCTTCTTCTATGATATGATAACAGAGTAGCAACTGTCTAACTATGTGTGTCTTCTGGTTCTAATAAGATGTCACATTTTATACTCCAGGTTCTTCAAAAATCATGTCCCTTACTACCTTTAATGCTATATCTATTTCTGGACTCTCATGCTCAAAAGAAAATGTAATCACAAAATTTTGCTACATTTCTTCCCAATTGACAGTTTCCCTACATTGTTCTTGCTCTGTGTACAAGTTCTTCAGAATTCCTTCTAAGGCATGAATAAAGTGATGTGGTCATTATTCTAGTGGTACTAATCTCCATTAGACCATACGCCTAAATATATGTTCTCTTGGTTTCCCAATCCCATCATACTTCAAAAATTTGTTCTCCTTCTCTAAACCAAATCTAATGCGCAATAGCCTTTTTCATTGAAACCAGTTCTTAATATTCTCCTTATGCACACCCCACCAATGGGAAAGTGTTGCTTTCAATGCCATGTCTAGTACTAATAGCCTCTGATTCTCCAAAATTTCTAATTCAAACTTTTCTTAAAACTATTCTAGATTACTCTGACCATAAAAAGTGGGAGGTTATCTTACCTCAGATCCAATCCATATTAGAACGTGCGTCATTCTGGCCAATATTATACTCGATAATCCATGTAATCGATGCTACCATTTTTCTAGTCCTGTGTCAGAATTTGAAGCACAAGAACTAATACTCCAACCTGTTAATGTTTATGCCATTATTATAGTTCTTTGCATTTCAATAGATAAGAGCATCATAAGAACAAGATCATTGATAAATACCCATCCACAAGAGACACAACATTTATCCTGGGAAACCCTCTAAGGGAAGAAAACCCAGCAAAAACTTCCTTATCATAAATAGCATATACAATGTTCAAGAGATAACTCAAACCAATACAGATAGTATTTAATTCAATAACAAAATAATAATAAGAATGTTCTTCGCAGTTACATTATTTCAACACTCCCCCTTAACAAGAAGGGTATTCTTCATTAGCATCAGGCGAGAGAGGTCTGCATCATTGGTGGCATCTGGAGGACAGTATCGTCAATATCATCTTGAACAATTGCCTAGCACATTTACGAGTCATCGGAAGTTTTCTTCATCAACAACATCATCATTCTTGAAAGAATGCTATCATCATCTGCATCAAACATGTATCAGTAAAAATGATACCTCATCACAACACTAGGCTGGCACATCATAGTACTACACTGGCTCAATGTCACAGTGGTTAAGCTGGTAGCTTAGTGTCAGTCATATCTTGCTTTACGTCTAACAACTAGGTCAGAAGCAAGTATCATCATCTCACTTTACGTCTAACAACTAGGTCAGAAGCGAGGAATCACAGCGTCATGCTTTACATCTAACAACTAGGTCAGAAGCATGACTCATCTTGCTTTACGTCTAACAATGAGGTCAGAAGCGAGGAATAATCGACGTTATGCTTTACGTCTAACAACTAGGTCAGAAGCATAACTTTACGTCTAACAACGAGGTCAGAAGAAAGGAACACACGGCGTCATGATTTACATCTAACAATGAGGTCAGAAGCATGACTCATCTTGCTTTATGTCTAAAAACTAGGTCAGAAGTAAGGAACCAGCGACGTTATGCTTTACATCTAACAACTAGGTCATAAGCATAACTCATCTTGCTTTACATCTAACAATGAGGTCAGAAGCAAGGATCACACAACGTCATGCTTTACGTCTAACAACGAGGTCAGAATCATGACTCATCTTGCTTTACGTCTAACAGCGAGGTCAGAAGAAAGGAATACATCTACTCCCCCTTTCAGGGAAGGTCCTTTCGGACAATACCAAGCTTATCTCGAAAGTGTTCAAACTTTACACGAGATAGAGGCTTAGTCATCACATTAGCAACCTGTTCATTCGTGCTAATGTACTGGAGCTTCAAGGCTCCTCTCTATACCATGTTGAGGATGAAATGATAGCGGATATCTATGTGCTTAGACCTGTCATTGAACACAGGATTCTCTTTCATTTTAATACAGCTTTGATTGTCACATAGAATTGCGGTTGCTCTCATATCCAAATCAAATAGGCCTGTCAGCAACTTTTGAAGCCATATAGCTTCGCAGCTAGAAGAACATGTGGCAATGTACTCTGCTTCCGCTGTGATGAGAGAAATACTGGATTGCTTCCTACTCTGCCACGAGATCATAGCTGATCCCAAACTAAAACAACATCCGGAAGTGCTTTTTCTGTCAGCAATGCTTCCTGCCCAATCTGCATCAGTATATCCAATCAGAGTGAAGTCATGATCTCCATCATAGCTGAGACCATAATCGATTGTACCTTTAAGGTACCTCATCACATGTTTTGCAACCACTAAATGAACACGTCTGGGCTCTACCAGAAACTGACTCAAGGTGTTCACTGCAAAATAGATGTCTGGTCTGGTGTTCATCAGGTACATCAACAATCCAATAATCTGTCTGTACAGAGTGGCATCTATCAAATCTGACGAAGTATCGACCAACAACTTCAGCTTTGCTTCCATGGGTGTATTCATGGACTTGCATTCTAGCATGTCGAATCTCTTTAATATTTCGACCGTGTACTTCCCTTGGTTAAGGAAGATTCTTTCCAGACTTTGCCATACCTCAATACCTAAGAAATAATGCATTAGGCCAAGGTCTTTCATTTCAAATTCTCGGGCAAATCTCTGTTTACATTCAACGATGAGCTTTTCTTCTCCAGTTAAGAATAAGTCATCCACAAACAGTAATAGTATTACTGGTTCATTCTTCATGATCTTGAAGTAGAGATTTGAATCTACTTTACTCTTGGTAAAGCCCAAGCTCGTCAAGAAACTGTCTATACGGCCATACCAAGCTCTGGGAGCTTGCCTCAATCTGTATAAGGATTTCTTCAATAGGCAGACATGAGACTTCCTGTCTTCAACCTCAAATCCTTGGGCTTTCTTTATATACACTTCTTGATAATACCATTCAGGAAAGTTGTCTTCACATCCATCTAGTGCAGCTTCCATTTCATCTTATCATCAAGAGCTATAATGGTTCTGATCGAAGTGTATCTGGCCACAGGAGCGAATGTCTCTTCATAGCCATGAGAAACAAATCTTGCTTTATATTTCTCAATACTTCCATCAACAACATGTTTTTATTTTGAAGAGCCATCTGTAGGATACCCCATCTTTATTCTTCGATCTGGGAACTATTTCCCTTACTTCGTTCTTTATTATGTATCGGTATTTCTCTGTCATGGCATCTACCCATTCCTTCTTCTGGATGGCCTCTTCAACATGTGGGTTCTTCATCAGGTAGATTGCACAACAAAGCCGTGTAACTGGAGAATGGCTTTGGTCTTTTCACCTGTCTCATGGTTCCTTATGGAACACCATACTTCTCTCCATCTTGTATAAGCTCTCTTTCCCAAGTAGGCTTTCTTTTATGGGAGAAGGTCATATGAGGAGGTTCTTGAACTTCTGTTATATCATGATCTTCAGGAGTATCCTCATCAAGGGAAGCTATGACTTCCCTTATAGGTTCTGCAGCTCTGGGAACTTCCCTCACGGATTCTGTCATCCTGGGATTTACAGGTTCCTCTTCACATACCTCTTCAAGCTGGCATCTTCTCGATTTCTTAAGTGCAGCTTCTTCATCAAAGGTCACTTCCCTACTGATCTCAATATGGTAGTGACCAGGTATGTAGATTCTGAAGGCCTTGGATACCTCACAGTATCCCACAAATATTCCCTTCTTTCTGGAAGGGTTCCAGCTTGTTTCTTTTCTCTTTCAGTATGCGGATAAACACTAGACAACCAAATATTTTGAGATGGCTTACCTCTGGCTTCTTTCCGGTGAACATTCCTTATGGGGTCTTGAACCCAATTGCACTATGGGATAGTCAGTTCTGCACATAAAAAATTGCCATTGCTGCTTCTTCCCATAAGCACATAGGAAGATCTTGATCTTCACAGCTTCCAACATAATTTTGTTCTTCCATTCAGCTACACCGTTCTGTTGGGGATCTTGATCCCAACATATTTGCAGATATTCATGAACTCTTCTGAGGTATATTCTCCTCCATTATCTGACCTGAGTATCTTAATCTTCCTTACAGAAGGGTTCTCTTATCAAGGCTTTGAATTCCTTGCGCTTGTTGAACACTTCAAATATATCCAAGTCTTTTACGAGAATAATCATTAATAAATGATACATAGTATACATACCCATTAATGGAGGATGATGGCATTGGGCCACATATTTATGAATGGATGAGTTCCAATGCTCCTTCTGCTTTGTTGTCCCTCTTTGGAAAAGGGTTCTTGATGTTCTTCCCTTGCGCACATCCATTGCATATGCATTCCTGATCAACCTTGAGTTCTGGTAAACCTGTGACAGCTTTGCATATGTATGGTAGCACCTTGTAGTTGATGTGGGCCAATCTTCTATGCCAAAGTTTGCATGAGTTCTTTAATAGCGTGGGTCATGGCATCTTCTGAGTGACCCACCTTCTTCTTTTCCACTGATGATTTCTTCATTTATGATCTCTCCTTTAGCACGCTGCCTTCTGCAACCTTCGCTATAGCTTCCTCATGTGACCTAGAGCAAGGTCAGCAAAACAACAAGCAAGAATAATATCCTTCTTGATAATATAAAGCAATAGCACGAACAATCATCATAGTAGCTTTTTTAGAGCTATCACTTATAATTTATTTGAAGTAAATATTAAAGGTAAGGAATACAATACGAGATGAGGTCAACACTCTCATAGTGTTGTGACCAAGCATTCTTTCATGGCAACCTAGAACTAACACACGAGGTTTGTCCTTGAGGAGGTGTTAGTTATATCATGCAAAGTATTTACATCTATATTCTCACATGCTATCAAGTATAATACTTTACGACAATTGCTATCTCAACTAAAGTCATCAGCTTGTCATGTGTACCTTTGAATCTTGATTAATCAAACCTGGAGCCTTGTCCTCAAGAGTGAGTACTTGCTTTTCTTTCAGGTCTCCTTCACTCAAGTGATGAGTACTTTCTTCAACCTGTCTATTGTACTAAGACAATATGCTTATCTTGACAAAAGGTTAGGTTAGAGGATAAGCTCTATGATCAACTTTTAATCCTTCTAATGATTTGATCATAGCTTCAACATGCAACACTGATCAAGATAATTTCATAACAAATAGGATGCATATTAGAATAATCACACCTGGGTTGCATCATTCCTCTGAATGTGTTAGATCTTGAGATCCTTCTGGATCTATGGCAAAAGATCCCTTCTCCTACAAATACTCCTTAGGGTTTAACCATTAAACATATGTGAGTACATACCTCTGATGACATTTGCAGGTAGTGGCTCCATCAGGTAGCAGCGGTAATCATTACCAAAAACTTCAAGAGTGATTGCAACTAGTTCTATGGCTGCAACTGCAACTGGTTCTGAGACTGCAACTGCAACTGCAACTTAGGGTTTTATGAGAAAACCCTAATTTTTCAAACTTTGAATTTTGAAAATCTGATCCAGGGGATAGATTCCCTAAGTTGAGGCGAGTTAGCTGGTGCAGTTGGAATTTCGAAAATCCAACTTTTACCCCTTCAAATATGATCTACGGATTTCTGGACTGGTGCTTTTTGTTTTCTGGTACTTCTGGTACTCTGGTACTTCTAGTACTTCTGGTACTCTGGTTTTCTGGTTTTCTGGTACTTTGTGAAACTAGGGTTTCACTTTTTGGGAGATCTAGCCACTGAAAAGGTGCGCTCTAGGTGCCAAATTGATCCTTGGGGGAGGGCGCAACTTTCTAGGAGGTTAGGGGGCTAAAAACATAAATTTTTTCAAAACCCTAATTTTGGGGTACGGTAACAGTGACGTTTTTCCTCTTGCAGATTGTGGTTCCTTAAGGTTGGCTCTGAAACCATCTTAATGTTTATGCCATTATTATAGTTCTTTGCATTTCAATAGATAAGAGCATCATAAGAACAAGATCACTGAGAAATACACATCCACAAGAGACACAACATTTATCTTGGGAAACCCTCTAGGGGAAGAAAACCCAGCAAAAACTTCCTTATCGCAAATAACATATACAATGTTCAAGAGATAACTCAAACCAATATAGATAGTCCTCTCCAAGAGATGCGCCACCCTTCTTCTCCTTTCTTCAACTTCCAATTGCAGCTTTCCTCATAAGAGAATGAGCAAGTGAAGTGTGTCCAAGAAGTGAGGCGCTAGCCTCTTATTTATATCAATTTGGCATGTGTGAAGAGTCACCATCTGGCAAGGCCAACCTATCACTCTGGGTGGGTAAACCCACCTTTAATTAATTTTGTCCCTTTCATTATAACTGTTGGGGCCGACTTCTTATTCTGCACATTGTAATTGTCCGATGACCAATCCGCAAAAGGGGATTTGGTCCTTATACAATTACCGACTTGATTAATCCTCAATGGGGATTAATCCAATAATAATAATAATTATAATGACATGATTAATCCACAATGGGGATTTAATCCAATAACAAAATAATAATAAGAATGCTCTTTGCAGTTACATTATTTCAACACAACTCATTATCCCATATGCAGTTGGGTTCATATCATCCTCTTCGTGTGAGGTAGTTCTATACAAATGATTCACCTCGTCTGAAATGAAGTTTTTCATCGCAGATTCAATGTATCTCCCAGCTTCTGAGGGACCTAAAGGTGAAATAATTATGTATTGTCCAGATTCAAATATCATCTTCCTGGTACTCAAATTAATAATATCTTGATTATCAAAATCCCAATCCAATCTCAACAGTGCTGGATAGGGTCTAGTATTATCTACTATGTCAATCACTTAAAAGTTTGCCATGGTGTGCACACCATATAGATCTATTACTATTCCCTTCAATCTACCAATTGGCACCACTTTGTGCTAGTTTTCTAACTTCAACTGAATAGGTGAATATCCCAATTGAGGTTATCCCATAGCTTCCCATGTATTTTTAGGAAAAACATTGACTTCAGACCCTAAGTATAATATGATATCCCCCATATTGAAATCTCCAATGTTTGCATTCAACATGAATTCTCTACTTGTTCTTTTCTTAAGGACCTGATTTACTATATTGACCCCTTATTCCCCAACATTACACTTTTCTAACAGATTCTGTAGTACTTTCATAGATGACTTATCATTTAATATATTTACACAACATACAAAAAAGTTTCTTAAATTACTTACCTTTTTTGTAGGCTTCTCTTTGTTGGTCTGATCAAATAACCGAGTCATGTCATACACTAGTACATAATATACATGCTTCACTCCTGAGGTAGATGCAATATTCTCCTTCAAAATATCGTATTTGTCCTCTTTGAAGGTTTCCTTTTCTTTTCATGCATCAAAATTTTTCTTAGGTTCTGCATTCTTCCTTACCCATTGGTGTATATCCTAGTTTTTCTTTGTTGCATCATATTTTGTCTTAGCTCCGCCTATAGTAACTATATTGATCTTCTTCCCATCCTCTTCTCTATTTTCCACAACAATCAATTGCACATTCTGATTATTCTGGTTCCTCTTTTCTTGTATCTTTATCAATAATGTCAGATAGTCTTCCGTATCATGGTCTGATGTGCGACAACACATACATGTCAGAGGTGGTAATGGAAAATCTCTTGCATAGTTTCCTAGTTTTTTACAATGGCCCTCACCCTCCTCCAAATCCTCTTCCTTCGCGACCACCTCCTCTATAGTCTCCTCTATTTCCATGATTGTCTATGTGCAACGTATTATACTGAGGTGCCTGATTATACTACGGATGCACATTATTATACTGTGGTGGCATTGCACACTGATATACATTGTTATATTGCAGTTGTACTTGAAAATGTTGTGCATGATTATACTATGGATTCTACATAGGTTGTGTTGTCATTCATTCAGTCTGTACCCTATAAGTTTATGATGTCCTCTCCTTCATTATATCCAAGGTTTTGCAGTCCTTGTCTTCGTGTCCAACTGGCTTACAAAAGTTAAAAAATGTAGTCTTCAGTACTGTCTAATACTTCTGCATCATGGGACAATGATATGGATCATGTCCATGTGAATTGCATATCTCACACCATGGTCCTCTTGAATATAAAGGATTTTCCATACCCACTCCTATGTACTACACCAATAGTGGACATTCATTCTTATGATGACCTTCTATATTTCATAATGTACACCATACATCTTCCCATTTCTCCTTACCTTTATTTTGATTCAATTGAAATGTCAATCTCTTCAAATCTTGTCTCAGCTCTTCAACAGCTGGATCTATATACTTTAACTGATTTTTCTCCAATTGTAAAGCTGATTGCAGAGCCTCAGCCTAGCTCTAAAATTTCTGCTGCCTCAAAGGATACTTCAAGTGTGATAATAAATAATTAACAAACAAATGTCTATGCTACATATCAGTAATAGGGTACCTCAACTTACCTTTCAACCTTTTTAACTTCTGATCAACCTCCTAGACTAATTCTCTTAGATTATGCTTAATCTCTATCATCTCATTCATGAATTGATCCTATGAGCTTGGCTTCTAGAATTCAATGATTAATTTCCTCTTCACCTCTACTACAGTTGTAGGTGATCCTGTCGGGTTATTTACTACGAGAACCATATACCAATCCAATGCGTGGTCCCTAAATGTGATTTCCAATTGTACAAGCTTCATATCTTCATCTGTAATCTGCTTGGCTGCCCAAATATTTTCACAAATGAAAAGATGCTTCTCTGGGTCATATGAACCTTCTCCTCGGAACTCTGGTAACCTAATAGTGGGATCTACTCCTAGAATTATGAAGCTTGTTGTACTAACACCTCCACGTGTTGTAGAAACCCATTACTTGCTAAAATAATTCCACTTGAATTACACCCTCGTCCAAAAACTCTTCTAGCACTAATCACTTGCTGGTTAACTAATTTTTCTTCTTCATATGTCTTAATTGTACACGGGGTTGTGGGTTCCAAATTAATTCAGATTTGGAATGGAGAGCCTTATTTTGTGTCAAACCCTTGACCTCTATTTTTCCTCTCATATGTGGCACACTATATTTTCTCAATCTACCCCATCGCATGGAGATCCTCTACCTCTTCCTCATCAATGTCCAAGTGCTCTCACTCAACTACTACCCTCTTCTTACTATTGATCTTATAATGGTAGGGTCATCTGCTATGCGTCACTCCTTCTTTCCTTATTATATCCTTGGTCTGTTCCTCATCCATCATGATGGGTTTCATTGCTTCCTTCTTCTCACTACCCTCCAGATATTTCTCCATATCTCATATATTACTTAGTGCTTCCACTAGCTCCCCCCCACACACAGAGTGATCTGGTTGTCCGATTCCATGGTCATCACACATTTATCATGAAATAAGATCTTAATTGATGTGTTAAGAGACATAATGTACCTCCCTCTTGGTCCCTTCAATAATTCCTACTCTACAACAATATATGACTTTGTTGTATCGACTGCAAATTCATTAATAAACCCTGTAGTAATACTGTCTAACCAGAAATCTACTACGCGTGTGAATTTATAATTGACCATTTCCAATCGCACAATATTCTCAGTACTCCACTCTACAGGTCTAATACGATTCATGGGATGTGTATCCTTCAACATAAATATCCACTCTTTCAATAAATCTAGAAAATAATAGGAAAACGCCTCATGCAAATCAATAAACACATACCTCTGTAAATACTAGCGCAGTGTATACCTGGAACTTCTCTTATCTTTTTGCGTAAACTCTAGCTTCTTTTTCTCCAACCATATTTCAATCTCTTGTTTCATAGGATTCTGTGGTTTGAACATCCCTTTCTACCATTGTATTCTCTTCATAAAAACCCTCCCAGGCTATTCTTTTGAGTTCTGGCTGAAAACATAACCATTTGTTGAATGCGTCGGCTGATCCGGGTTCTACCTTAGTTCCTCCAAAAAAACCCTAGAAACCATCGACCCCTCTGGTAAACTAGAAGGAAACACTGCACACAGAGTGCAAAACACAGTCTAACCCAAGATGTCTTATGGGTGATTGCATGACCCAAGTGTCTGCAATCAGGTAAGGGGTTGGGGATGTTCTACTTCTTCTACTCTTACTTTAACATGCATCATAATATACCATTCATATATATCTAACAATCATTTCATTCTGCATTATTAGTACCATGCACTACAAAATATTATTCTAACCATTCATCATTCATCCATAATTGCAGAAACAACAAAAATATTAGAACACATGATTTTATCATTGTTCACCCCCCCGGGCTATGTCCACAAATATCTTCTTCTTATTTTATTATTCTTCATCAAAAGTCAGCGTTGCACGTGTTACATCAAAGGGTGCATTTAGAATTCACATAATTTTAGTGGTGAGGCAGACTAGTGCCGCACCAAGCTCCACAACTTGTGACTTGACCCTCCATTATATTCCATAAGCACTACAAGGAAAAGACCCTCTGACAGAGGTTTTTGCGGACACCCCTATAAAAATAGCCCAAAAATCCATTTATAGCAGATGATAGTAGAGGAGGTGAGTGGGCGGAGGTTTTAGCGGATTTTTTATGACGATGCTTTTATAATTGCATAATTCACTGGTGCATTTTATACAACAGGAGAATCAATGCCCTCAAAACTAGTGCACCGTAGAAGGGTTATTTCAAATAAAAAAATATTATATGGTGCGCTACGGAAATAATGACGCACCGGGAAATAATGAAGCACTATAACGATGTTCTTTAAAAAAGCTTTGGTGTGCAACTTAACACTGGAAGAATTGATGCGCTATTAGTAGAGCACATTGTTATATGGTTAAATAAAAAACATTTACGCACCAATATAGGATAGTGTCAAAAATTATATTCTGGTGCACTCCATTGTATCATGCACATCGGTGCACACCAGTGCTCCAATATGGAGCACTGTGTTAGGGTTAATTTCCAAATTTACGTGGTGCCCTATGTAAAATCGGCCACACCAGGGTGTATGTTATTATATCGTACTGTGTCATGCTTAAACAAAAAAAATTGCACCATTGTATTTTCTCAAAAAATGTACGACATTTCTCTATGTAGTAGTAAACGCATCAGTGCACATGCATTCCCAAAAGCATGTGCACTGTGCTAGGGCTGTTTTAAAAAAAATATATAACTGGTGCACTCAATAAACATGTATGCCCCAGTGTGGTTGGTCATCAGGCACACTGGAACAGGGTTTTATAAAAAAAAAAATCGACGGTAAAAATCATTTTTACCATTTTCGGTGTTGTAGAGCTCAAAAGCACTGGTGCGACCTTTGTCTATCTAAAGAACCCTGTCGTCAGTTCTTTCCTTGCTTGCCTTCCTTTTGCCTATTGCTTGGTGCATGAATTTCAAATTTTTCCAAATGGTGGGAAAATTTTGTTTTTTCGAGTAGGTCGCAACCATGCCTCCCAGAAAAAAAAATGTCCAGGTAATGTCCTTGTTTCTTCATAACTTAAGTTTTCATGAGATTATAATTTAAAATTGAGTGAAATTTTAAGTGTAAAAAAAATAAAAATAAAAACTACATGGTGCGTTCGAAGTGCTTGTCTCGCACTGCCTATGGTGTGACCTATAAATTTATAGGGCACACCATGTACCTTGCTACCTTTCTTGATGATGTGTTGGTAAACATAAATGCACTGGCATGCCCATTTAACGATGCACCGAAGAAAAGTATATAACCGGTAGGACAGTGCATCAAAGTACATATAACACACTAGACTGTTAAAGTACATGGCACACTGCCCTTATCATATATATTTTTACGAAGTGCATTGGTAAACATGCACATCGAGGAGTTCATGTTTACCAAACACACCACTAATAAATGTAACATTCTGTTGCGGTGCACCTTAATTTTGTTTTGGTGGCACCGTACACGGTGCGATAATAATGACTAGAGCGTACCGCAAAAAGTTCCTTACTAGAAAATTTGGAAAAGTTTATGTGACGGTGCGTCAATGTTCGTTACATGCACCAGTGCATGTAGTGAATGTATACACACCACTTTTTTGCTATTTTCTAAAAACTTGTTGACGTGCATTAATATTTTAATTTGTTTTTTAGTTTAAGCGGTGCGTAGGATAAATGTAACACACTGACACATATGTGTTGTAGTGTAGCGCCCCGATGCGGTACTTTTTACCAACGCACTGCATAACATAGTAGAACATATTTTGTTCGGTGCATTACTTTACACTGACACACTGTGGATGGTGCTCACAATATATATGCACCACCTATGGTGCGTGACTAGTTTTTGGTCGCACCGGTAATGTAATTAACTTATTTTTGAAGGAAGTTATTTTTCCATATTTATAGATAAATTTACCATTCAGTAGATTTATTTTATGTTTTATTTATAAGTGAGGATGATGTATTTCATATGTTAATCATGCAGAGACATGAGCGGAGAGAGAAGCAACAACAACAACAACATGAGCAGAGGGTGGACCTGTACAATGTTGTACAGGAATGGGAGGCGAGGGAGAGGGAGAGGGATTTGCACCCTCGCCCTATTACTACAATGACTCATGTTCTCTTGAGGAATGTATTCCTCCTTAAGTACTATGAGGAGGCTACATCCCTTAAGAGGCACTCCGGGTTGTTGGTGCATCTGATCCATCGATGGGATGTCCATTGAAAATATTTTCACGTGGGTCCGGATAAGTTGTACCATCCCACTGAGGAGGATATATACTTTATCATTGGGATATCTAGGAGAGGGGAGGATTTTCCCCATTTCCAAAATTTCCCAGTAGGTGTTGCAGATGAGAGTCAACTCATGTACTCTCAATGATATATTAGGGTTGTTATACTATCCCTAGCTGATTTTTAGGTGTCTGGTGGATAGTTGCGGATCGCCTCTTTCGATGCAGAGGAGGTTAGGTTCCTCTCAATGTTAGTGACGACCATAAAAAACTTTACCATTGATGGGAAGAGAATTAGTTTCCCTATTTTTCATTATGTTGATTCATTGGTATAGAGGCCACGGTGTATCAGATGGTCTACCATTTTTTTGCGGAAGTTTTTTATAGCACTAGACAGATGTTGTGCTATGATACGTGGGAGGTCAAACTTCCCTTTTGCCTTAGAGTTGTTTTGCTTATTTTTTGAGAGCTTCCCAGAGACGAGGCTGAATTTATTTCATCATCCTGCTAGGCTGAGGACTCATGTGCATATGCACATGTGGGGGGAGATGATGCGCAAGAGGGGCCAGTTTAATTTTCTACCCAGGATTTCCCCAGATGCACTAGGGATACTAGGCAGTGCGACGAATCACATGTTCGTAATTGTGTTGTGTCCTTAAGTAGGTTTGGATTGGTGAGGATGTATGAACATCCTCTTCACACCATATGAGCCACCAAATTATAGAGGTAATATTAGTGTTTTGTTTAAATTAATATAGTTTCATTTTATTGTCTTGCTTAATTGGAATAAAATTAATTCTAACACACTATTTAACTTGTTTTATTAAATTGTTTATTGAATTAACTGTGTAATTATTTTTTTGTACTATATATTTTGCAGATATTGGCACTTTGATTCAGGACGTGCCTTCTCCCCTAGCATATGATGATGAGGATATGATGTTTGAGGCTGTGATGGGTCAGGGTCCTCGGGTAAAGATACCTGATGACATCCATCGTAGGCCCGATACTAGATTCAGGTTGGAGTTGGGAAACCGACTCTCTGCACTTTTGCCTGAGGTGGGAGTCTGCCCTGTCTTGATGCGAGATATCCATTGATTAATTGGGTTGGTTTTCATTGATATCAACCCTTGAAGAAATTACGATAGCAAATTCACGTAGCCCCAACACTATGATTAAGGGACTTCAGTTTGATTGATGTATAATGGTATGAAGTTTAATATATTTGCAGGTAATACTATTCTAGATGGATAGTACATATCATGCCATTTTCGGTGATATGCGAAACATCACATTACTCCTCACGGTTAGATAGTTATGGCTTGGTGAAGTGGAGAACTCTCATGAGTTATCTAGAAGGTCAAAGAAGTCAAATTAATTTTAGAAGTTGCTAGAAGAAGTTGATGAGTCATGTAGGTGAAACAATGATTTATTCATGGGTTAATTTGTTGCAATAATAAAATAATTAAAAATAATTTAGTTGCAACTAGAAGTGGAGAATTTACTATTTGTAGAAAAGTGAGTTAGAAGTGGACAAGTGGTTAGAAGTGGGTTAGCCCTAAAAGAAGGAAAGTGAGTTAAGTTGGTTAGAAGGTAACCCTTCGAGGAAGCTACATGGAAGTATAAATAAGAGAGACAGGCTCTCCCATTAGCACCGATTGAATATCATTGAATATGTATTTTGTGAAAGGTTATTTGGGCAGGTATTATTAATAGAGAAAAGTGCGGCAAGAAAATTGTGGAAGAAAAAGTGCGGCAGAAAAATCATGGCAGGAAAAGTGCGGTAGAAAAAGTGCGGTAGAAAAACTGTGGCAGGAAAAGTGCAGTAGAAAAATTGCAACAAGAAAAGTGCAGCATAAAAAGTGTGGCAGACAAATTGCGGCAGAAAAAGTGCGGCAGAAAAATTGCAGCAGGAAAAGCGCGGTAGAAAAATCGCGGCAGAAAAACCGTAGTAGAAAAAGTGCGGTAGAAAAATCGTGGCACAAAAACCGTGACAGGAAAGGTGTGGTAGAAAAATCGTGGCAACATAATGCTACAAGAAGAAACAAGTTATGGTTTTCATATGTGTAGTGTTGAATTTATGAATCTGGTTGAGGGTTTTCCTTGTAAATTTGTTGGATTGCCTCTTGGAAGTTTATGGCTTGTTGTAGAGTTGATCTAAGGAAAATCTACTGAATTTTAGTATTCGTTCATGTTTGAGGGATTTTTTTGAGGTATGTTGCTGAAGTTATTGGTATAGATAGAGGTTGTATAACAATGAGGTTCTAGCACATGGTTTGAGGTATAGACTTGTGGTATAGTGTTTGAGGTATATGTGATCAGATCAGATTGGTTGATAAGTATACAATGACAGGTTTCTCAGTGACAGATTTGACATAACAGGTTGTGACAGTGACAAATTTAGTTTCTACATTTGGCACTTATATTTCAAGGCAGTTGGATGGGGCAAGGATAGGTGTTTGTAGCCACCTTCCAATTGTAGTCAGAGAAAATAAAGGGTTGTAGCCAAAGAATTGGGGAGTTGGAGCTTCCCTTAGGTTGTAGCCTGAAAATAGGGGCTCGGAGCCTCCTTCCAGTTGCAAGAGGATGTTGGACACACCTACCACACTTAGAGGGGGGGTGAATGAGTGTGGGGCTCTTTTTCCCAAAACTTCCCTCTTGCACAAAAACTCATCAATTAGCATTCAACATTTATTCATTACCCATTGTTGTCATTTATAACCAGTT
>ML784385.1:657149-698048 GCA_009831015.1 Picea engelmannii | reverse complement strand
CTTCATCTATGCATTCTCATCAAGGACAATACATATTATATTACATAAATCATCAATCAATCAATCTTTTGACATCAATCAATCACTTGACATCAATCAATGACATCAATCAATCAAACCATTGGCATCAACGACAACATGATCCAACAGAGGAAAACAAAGGAAGTTGGTGCTTCCAATGAATGTAATTATTAAATACACATAAGAAAAACCATTCCATGGTTTTCTCCCGCATTGGGTTTCCACGTAAAAGATACTAGTGTACTGTGTATGTGTATGATTGTTCATTTGTGCATGGTTGATTTACTCTGCACTTATTGGATGATAATGATATATTGATCATAAAGATAAATAACACTTTCATACTGTGGTTAAAAGGATTAAAAATATCTATTACTGATTCACCCCCCCCTCTCAGTAATCTAACAACATCAGGGAAGATCCTATGCTCTTGGAGCTTTGGAGGGAGATGTCGATTCCTCTTATGCATCATATTTTCAGAGCTACTAGGCTACTATCTGCGAGGAGGCCTACCGATGAATGTTGGATCATGTTTTCATTTATGCCAATGGTTTGATTAATTGATTTCATTGATTGATGTCAATTGATGGATTGATTGATTGATGATTGATAAACAATGTATATGTATTATCCTTGGTGAGAATGATAGATGTCAAGTGGAAACCAATCGATGAAGATTGATCAATGAGTTGTCATTGATATAATAAACTATACTTGATGAGAATGATAGATGTCAAGTGGAAACCAATCGATGAATATTGATCAATGAGTTTTCATTGATATGATGAAGATGAATCAATGAGTTTTCATTGATACATAATACATAGTTGATGTATATGATGCAGTGGTGGATTGGTGCAAAGATGAATCATTGTAGTCTTATCATGGTTGATAAGGTACACAAATGGATGAACTCCAAAGTGGTCCCCTTATGGTGAAAGCCCTCATGGGAAGACACTTTTTGGATTGAGTTATCCTAGAAGAATGGTTGGAGGACCCATGCTTGTATGTGGAATAATGAGATGGAGATCAATGAATTTGTTGGTTAAACTATCCTAGATGGATAGTGCTTGTCATGCCATTTCCAGTGGTATGTGGAATGTCACATGACTCATGGTTTGAGATTTATGGCTTTACGAAGTTAGAGGACCCCCATATGAAGGCTTGAAGCCCCCAAGGTCAAAGAAGTCAAAGTGACCTAGAAGAAGAAATCAGTATTTAAATGATAAAGTATTGAAGAACTTTATATTTATGGAAAGTGGTTGACCCTAAAATAAGGAAATTAGGTTAATTGACCTAGAAATGGGTTAAGTGACCTAAAATTGGGTTAAGTTACCTAGAGGATGAAAGTATAAATAAGATAGAAATGGTCTCTTCTAGATCATCCTTTTTGTGGATCAATGGAGAGCTTCTTGTGAGAATCGTTTTTGGAGTATTGATGGAGAGCTCCTTGTAAGAGCATCTTTGGTATGGATCTCTTGAGCATGATTGAAGATCTATTCTAAGGAAGAGAGCGAGAGGAGGATCTCATGGACACATCAAAATTTCGGCAATGTCAGAGATCTTGACGGAAAAAGTCTTGGAGCTTCAGAAACCCTAGTTTCTGAGGTATACATGGGCTATAATGGGCCACGATGCATACACATGCGGGCTGTATGAGGACATGGCGCATACAATGGATAGAATGGTGAAAACTTGTATTTGAGTTGGTGCCAAGCTCTTGGATGATAAGGCAAGTTCCAGATCTACATTCTATGGGCACAGATCTATCATTAAGACACTGGTATGGTTACATTATTTTCTTGATGGATACTGTCATTTGATGTGTTGTGAATTCTTAGGGAATTCTTGGTATGGCTTCTATGATATGGTTTAGTTTGGTTGATTTGGTTGATGGAGTGATCAATACTCTTTTGATTCAGTGGTGACATGATTTTTATGGTATACTAGTTGTTTATACATGATTGAGATAGCATTCATATTGATTTGTTGTGGATCATGAGCAAGCTATTGGGGAGCTTGGATGTGTTGTGACTGGCTGGTGGGAAGATTGGACAGTTAGAGACATAATATAATGATATATTGGTTGCAGAGGATTTGAGTTGATATTGAAGGATAAATGCTAATAGCTCAGAAGGTATACGTAGGATGTTGTATACATTGGCTGCGTACACACGTAGGCTATAGTGAGCCAGGGCACATACACACGTGGGTTGTAGTGAGCCAGGGCGCATACACACGTGGGGTTGCACTACTAACAAGTGGCGTACATGTTGACATATTGATATTTGTTGAGGATTGTTGCCTCATATCCGTTGATGCTGAGAATGTAAGTTTTGTCTTGCATATGGAGCTAGTGCTCTTGTAGAGTTGTACTCTATTCAGTTGTTGCTGAAAAACCCCTGAATTGTTGTCCATACAAAAAAGAAAAATTGTACATATATCTTATGTTATTTGTGTTCCTTGTGGTGATGACTTCTTGATGATATATTGTTGATATATGTTGCTGATGTGTGTTCACATATAACTAGTTATAAATGACAACAATGGGTAATGAGTAAATATTGAATATTAACTAAGGAGTTTTGTGTAAGAGGGAAGTTTTGGGAAAAAGAGCCCCACACTCATTCACCCCCCCCTCTAAGTGTGTTAGGTGTGTCCAACAATTGGTTTCAAAGTAGGCCTTCACTACAAGCCTTAACAAGCTTGAAGGAGATCCATAGACACACAAATGGATGATGAAGTTCCAATCCTTGATGAGTGTTAGCACTCGGTAAATTTCCGAGAGGTTGAAAAAGAAGAAATTTACAAAGGTAACCTTAACCAACCACTTTTAAAGCTGGGATCTAGCCCTTCCAGCTTCAGAGAGGGATCTCTCTATAAGATTTAGCTTTGTTTGAAAGATATTAGGCTAGGTAAAGGCACGAGTTTTGTTTTGTTTGTATAAGGTTTTTAAAGTTGGTTGAGACAAATTACACATCCATTGGGCTATGGGGTCTGTACTTAATAAAATCCGAGATGCAACCAGAAACGCTGAAGAAATATTTCACAAGGTGAGATAACAAGATCACTGGATCTTTAATAATTTAAGTGATGGACAGAAGAAAAGATCAGGAAAATAACTCCAATTAACAAGCACTTAAGAATCTCTTAACTGAAGATATTTAGAAGAAGAACATTAAAATCTATAGAATCGGAAACAAAGTATCAGGGATAAATCCTGCAACATAATGCTATTCGTACAGATTAGTTATAGAAAAACAAGATGATTACAGAGCAAGAAAACATTTAACTAAGAAAATCACATCACCAGTGAAACATGCGCAAGAATCCTGTGAAATGCCTCTTCTTTATTAATGGTGGATCTCGTCAAAAATGTTACAGCTCGATAACAATCGGGTGTGCAAAACAACAACCCTCAATACATTGAAAAAAGAAGTATTTATAAGTCAAAATACATACGATCCTGTCATAACTGATCAGGACGTGTTCATGCTATATTTAGAAAAACTAACTTAACTAAGCAAAACTGTTTTGATGATTCATCACAACTGTATACTGAAATTCAGGGGTAGGCCATTGGTGAGGTGCCTCCACAACCTCTGCTGACAGGACAGCTGACTGGAAATGACAGCTCATTCACTAATCTAGTAGATCGCACAATTCTTCCCATCGGATATGACCTGGCACTGTCACTTTGAGCAACCTCCTGTACACTTCGTCCATGTCAGTGTACTTAGCGAATGTAGGCTTGATGATGAAAATATGCTTAATTTCATGCTGGATCTCCATATCCAACTTCAGTGCCTCCATGAAAGCTCTACCTGTTATGTTTGCCTGTATTCCTGCGAACTTAGAACTGTCTTTAGATATTTCTGTCAGTTTTTTCTTGTAGTCGGGGAGCATCATTAATTTATCATTGATGACTTTCATACCAGGCAAACCTTTCCTCTGCAGAGCGTCTATCTTGTGGAAAAACCTTTGCACTCCTTGGTTCATAGCTTGGATTTTATCCTCAAGCTGAAGCATGAGGCCTCTCTTGGTCAGAACTCGTTTCACCTCCAATATAGTTTCAGTCCTGTCCTCGATCTTCAATTCTTCTAGTTCCTCCCTGGTCTTTGAATTGAGGAACCTTATGATTTCATTGGCTTGTGTAGGCATGTCTCCCAGCTCCGTTCTGATTTTTTCCACTGCCTGTTTGCTTCTCTCAAGCAATTCATTTTGTTCAAACATAATTTGAACCATCGGCCAGATTTCGTTTATGGACTTAGAAATATCAATCCACACAAGTTCTTTAACCTCTGCCAAGGTTTTTCCTGCCATTGTCTATTTTTCGAGCTGTTGTAGCTCTTTCCTGATTTGCTCATTCACCTGTTTCTCTTTGGGTAGACTTGTCTAGAAAGAAGTCTTCAGCTCTTGGAGATTTTCCACTTCTTTCTTAAGTCTACCAATTTCAGACTCCTGCAAATTCATTCTTTCCATAGACTTGGCCAGGTCCACGGTGCCTTCTGGTACCTGCACTGTTGTTGTGGATGGAACTGCTGTCACTGTCGCTGTGCTTAATCCTGCAATGGGGATGACACCTAAGGGGATGGCCTCCACTGTCTTCGTCTACTCTCTCTTCTTTAACAGTTTTTCCATCTCGGCCTCCATCTCCCTCAACTGAGCATTCTGTTCCATGAGTAATCTCATCATTTCATCTTTTTCTCCTTCTCTTTCGGCTATCTCTTTTGTTTGTGGGTCCTCTGTTGGAGGGAGCTTCAGCTGCTTCCTCAACGAAGCGATGTCATCATTCTTATTTTTTATCATTTCCTCGGCGGCCTTGATGTTAGCAGGGTCGTAGCTGATTTTGAGGACCAATTCCTCCAATGTCTTGATTTTGTTGTCCTTAGCAAAAGAAGACATTTTCTCCATCTTCAATTGGGTCTGGGCATTGCTCAATGCTATCCGATATCTTGAAGCAGAAGCTGTAGCATGGGCCAGAGTGTGAAAAACCATCTCTCCGATGTGCTTATGCAGATCCATCTGGTCCGTTGGGTGCACGTCCTTGGTCTGGAACTCGACTGTGACCCTTTTGTAATCGGATATTACTTTAGGATCCGGCACTTGTGCATGGAGGTAGGCCATGTGCATCCTCCCTTTCTCTGTATCGAATGTCGAAAGGAGCCTGTGTTGAGCTGTGGCTGACTGCTTCTGAAATTGGGCATAGGCGTTGCTGGTCAACGTCTGGTTCCTCTTTTTGATTAAGTCATATTTTTCAAAAATGCCCAATTTGGGCCCGGTCTTGCTTGGTGGAGTATCCAAGGGAGAGTCTGTGGTTTTGACAGACGATGCTATACTCGCCTTGTACTGACTCGAGCCGAAAGGTGGAACAGTGGGCTTGACCCCTCGGGAGGTCACTGTGGTGGTTGTGATCTCTTGCTCCACTGTCGTGCCTGCCGTTGGAACAGTCCTTGGCTTTTTGGCGTGCATACTGAATTCCTCCGACGACACCTCTGTTACCGGAGAAGACGATTCTTGCCGAGGCCTCTTTTCCTTGGGATTCTGAGGTGTGACAGTGGGAGGCGCGCTTGTGGAAGCTACCTATTTTTCCGTCCCGACAGTTGGTTCTGAGTCCACCAACGTATCAGGCTCCCATTCTGTTTGATTAGCAAATATTTTGATTTCGGGTCTGGGCTCATGCGCATATGGGGCATTTTTATTCCTGACTCTCATCTTTGAAATGATGCAACAGGGATCATACTGCCATGTGAAACTAGTGGGAAAATTCATTTCCCTCAACAGTTTGTCTGCCTCGTCACCTGCGCCTATGTTGTTGCAAATGAATGAATCTATCTGCCCTTTAATCCGCAACTGTTGCTTCTTCTTGAGTGAAACAAAATGAACATCATCAGAATTCATAATTTGCCTGATATATTCTAGTGCGAAAACTCTTACCGGTATATATTTCGGAAGCTTGTATGGTGCCAACTCGCACCCGTAGACTCGGATCTCGGAGTGATTCTGGTACAAGTACCAGTCTCCTGTCTTTGCATTTTCTGAGAGGTGTATAACTCTCCGGACTTCGTCATTTACTCATGGCTCAGGCACGCCAGTCAACATACTTACCACAGGGTGGTAAAACTGATCAATGAACTCTGTGAAGTTGTATTCGACAGAATTGCGCTTTAAAAGAGACGTCCACGCTGTGACTGGCTGTGGCTTCCCGTCGACGTCCATCTTCTGCATCGAGAAATTGAATCTATCTGCTTGGAAGTAGACGAACATGTAAGCTAGGATGGACGAGTACCTGAACATGCCTTCAGTGGCGAAATTCACCAGTTGTTCATGGATGTTATGGGCCAAGAAGGTGTTGTAATCGAATTGGGTAGTTGGTTGTTCATCATTTGAAAAGGTAGAGAGAAAACCAAGGATGGGTTCGTCTACCCATTGATCGGAATAGTACCCGAGCAGGGCGCATAGTGAGGAAATAATCTGATTTCCTTTGACGGAAAACAAAGAGGAAGGATACGGGGGATTTGTGGTAGGGAGTGGAGTGGAAGTGGGGAGGAAAAGCTCCACGATCTGGGCTCTCTGCGGGAAGGTCATTTTTTGGTAGAGCTCAATGAGGATCTCCAGATTGAATGGGGATGCAGACTCTGGGCGGTTTATCTGCATCATTTGGTCGATATCCTCTAGGGTAATGAAGAAAAGGATGTCCCCAGAGGAGGAAACAATGGCTTTCTGTTCGGGGACATAGTGAGCTTGGCACTTGAGTGCAAACTCTGGGTAATGATGAATTTGGGGTAACATATAGAGGGGAAGATTGGACTCCCAGAGCCCAATCTCGTCGCTCTGGTCCAAGAAAACTTCCCGGAGCCATTATTGCAGATCAAAGAAATCAAAACTTCATATGGTGTCCACTATCAACCGATTTTTGTCAACCAGCGGGATTTTATCCAGGTCGACCGGAGGAGGAACGAAAGGATTCTCTTCCTCCTCAGTTTTCTTTGTCTTAGAAACCATTTCAGTAACTATACCTGCAATAAACAACATTAGTGGGGTCTGTTGGGGTGGAGGAAAATGACGGGGAAGCAATGGAAATATGAAAGATGAGTTTTCTGGTGCGAGGGATGTTTCTGGCGCGAGGGAGGAATAACTAGTGAAAATAGGCACAACGGTGTTTTTATTCAAAACTGGGTCGGTCGGACGCGGGAAAACAGTCAGCATGACAACGGGCAAATCATCCCGTTATTAATGAGAAACGAGCCACTTGGGGATGATATGGCAGGTGACGACAGACAATGTGTACGGGAGATGACGTGGAGGCATATGATTGGAGGTAAAAGTTGCCGAAGGGGGCTAGCCATAAACGGAACAGGTGAGGCTTGACAGCAGGGACTGGCAGCTGGGACTTAGACTAGGAGCGAGTGGGACAAGTGGGTTCGGTGGAGGGTGACGTCTATGAATGAGGGGCTGTCAGGCAGCATGTGGGTGACGGAACTTCTTGACCAATAGGCTTGAGCCACCTGTGACAATGGACCCACTTGTGGGGAATATTCATTCCGGACCCCCCCCCTTTGGTTAAAGGTAGAACGCTAGGGGGGGCCCGGAATCCATTTGGGACCATAGATCCGCACGATGCATTTGAGGCCGCAGATCTCAGCCCGTACTTTAATACCAATTTCGGACCCCCCCCTCCATTAAAGGCAGAACGGAGGGGGGGGGTCCGGAATTCAATTTGAGTCGTAGATGTGAGCACTCGTTTCAGAGCCGTCCAGATGTGCATCCAATTTATAACCAATTCCAGACCCCCCCCCCTCCATTAAAGGCAGAACGAAGGGGGGGGTCCGGAATTCAACGCTAGCCGTGGATTAGTGTGCTCCTTTATGAACCGTTCAGATCTGTTCGAAGGTTATCACCGATTCTAGACCCCCCCCCTCCGTTAAAGGCAGAACGGGCGGGGGGTTCCGGAATGCTATAAGGACAGTTGATTTAGGCGCCGTGATCTGAGCCTTTGAAAAGTGAATGAGCCATAGGTAGGGGGCGAAAAATGTCATATGTAGGAAAACT
Organism: Picea engelmannii; assembly: GCA_009831015.1. Lineage (NCBI taxonomy): Eukaryota > Viridiplantae > Streptophyta > Pinopsida > Pinales > Pinaceae > Picea > Picea engelmannii. The sequence continues at coordinate 689,975 of ML784385.1, read as the reverse complement.
TAGGATAAGGTCATTCTCATGGGTTTTCCTTCGATTTTTCTCATATACACCACCAAGGGGACATCAATTCAATTACACTTAGGCACTGGAGTCATAGGGTAACATCTTTATCGATCAGGCTTCATTTGGGCAAGGCAGGAAAGGCAATTAATCTACGTCCTAACCTAGTGTCACAAGGCAATTAACCCAGATTAAACAGTTGGGTTAAGATTTTATTCTTTCTAGGGGATATTTGATCAGGATTAGACGATCTGATCGGATTTATTCACTAGTTCTAACCTAGGGGCTATCTGATCAGGATTAGACGATCTGATCGGATTTATTCACTAGTTCTAACCTAGGGGCTATCTGATCAAGATTAGACAGTGTGATCAGATGCATTCACTAACCTATCTACATTGAAAATTTAAAAGAACTTGGTCATGCTTAAAAGGTATGACCAAGTTGTTATTATTGCATGGGGCCTTTGTTTCCATTCTTTTTAGCCCTCTTTTCTTTTCTTTTTTTTCTTTTTTCTTTTTTCTTTTCACAAATTATTTGAAGAATGAAATATCATTTGTCAACCAAATCACCAGATACAAATACTATCCAAGTCATCAGCTGATTCCCATAAATTATGGGGTGATAACAATGAGGAAAACTATTCTACTTGGAGAATAGAGATGAGATTACATTTGAATACATTGGGAGTAGCAATTTGGAAGGAAGAAATTGGTGGATCCATTCCTTTGAAGAACAAGTCAAAGTTTTCATCTCAAAGAGAAGGAAAGAAGAATGATGCATTAGCTCTCAATACCATTCTTAGTGTACTCTCAAGCCCCATCAAAGAGAGCATGGGACAATGATCTTCTGCTAAGGATCTATGGCTAAAGCTAGAGGAGACATATCAAAACAAGGAAGAAGATGATGAAGACCACTCCATCAAAATCATTAAAGGTAAATAATCTCCAAATACTCTTGAATGCATTATTTCTAAATGCGATCTTGAAAACATTTCAAGTGAAGATAAAGAATCAAGTGATGATAGCACAAAGGAAGATCTTAAAGAAATTTCAAATGAAGGCAAAGAATTATGTGTTGTTGTTGGCAAAAAGGAAAATCATGAATATATTTCAAATGAAGGTAAAGAACCCTAAAAAACCTTTGATTGCAATGATGATGATGAATTTTACTCTACAAGTGAAGAAGAAGATCTAGAAACAGTTTGTGTAAAGTTTGATGGTAATTATCCCATGAAAATAATAGAAGAAAATCTATTAAAACTTCAAAAGGAAGTTGAAGAGGGTTTATATAGATATAGAAGTGATCATTATTATATAGACTATAAATATCTTTCGGATAACACTAAGAATTTTCTTAGGAGGAGTCTAAGGAACATATTGAAGTTAAAGGAAATGCTCAAGGAACAAGAAGAGAGCAATAAGACTCAATTAGAATAAAAGGAAGAAGAGATCACAAGACTAAAGAATGGAAAATAATATATGAATGTAGATGATGAGATTAGCAAAAGTTTTGAAATCATTGTCCATCTCAAGACCAAAATTGAAGAAGCCAAAAGAATAGAGAAACTATTGAAGATTCAAATAAATGAAAAGGAAGAGTCATGTTGTAAGTTAGAAACTGAAATCGTTGACCTTAGAAAGAAGGTAGAAAAGTAAAAAAAAATATTGAACAACTCACGAATCTTGGATGAGATCTTGGAAAGTCAAAGATCACCATGTGATAAATCAGGTCTTGGATACAAAGGACAAGATACACATGCTGAAGAAAGCACCTTAAAGAATCATGAGGTAAGTCCATCAAAAAAGGAAGACAATGTTGCAAAACAACCATCTACACAAGGCAAGGAAAATTTCAAAAGAACAAAGCAAGGAAGAGATCAATAAGCTATTCTTGGGACACCAAAGCAAAGGTATGAAAGTATTTTTCATGGGCATTGTTATTCATGTAATGGATATGGTCACAAAGATTTTGAATGTAGATCTTATGAAAGGAGATATAATGGAAGATTTTATAACACCATGAGGTGTTGAAGATGTGATCAAGTAGGACACATTGTTGTGCCCTGTAACACCATGAGATGGTACAATTGTAGTGTATTTGGCCAAAAATCCCAAGAGTGTTGGAACACATGAAGAAATTCCATGATGAGGACATCAAATAGAAAGGCTAGAAGAAGGAAATAAGTAAGAAAGGGAGACATATTTGAAAATATGGATGCTCGGAGCTCAAGTTCTGAGGAGAAGGGACATCTACAAAAGTTGGTGAAGAAGACAGAGCAACTAGAACAAAATGAAAGACTGAAGGGAAGCTCAAGTAAGTCATATACTGAAGCATACGTGAGTGACAGTGGTATCAGTCATGTACATACACAGTCTGACCTTGTATAGGTCACATACATACGCGAGATGTTGTGCAAAAGACCATGTATATGTGGTAAAGCCTTGAGAAAAAGGCAATGCACATGAGTTGCAGCTTGATGTGATGGTATAACTTTGTGTTGCAGGGTCTGACATTGTTTATTGCAGGTCCTGACACTCTTTGCTACAGATTTTCATCATTTTATGTTAGATTATGTAAGGTGATGATGTAAAATAAATCTTGGGTGTATGGCACTAACCCATGAGTATGGTTTGATGTTGATCTGTCGAGGTACATAGTTGGTACATATTTGAGTTTCATTGATATATATTATGATGTATTATTGAAATCATATGTCGGATATCATGGTGCACACATTTGGCATATGGATGGGCTACATATTGGGACATGTAGTTGGTGAGTTGATCAATTTGTACATCATTGATGATCTATAGTTGATGCATGATTGGTACACTTCTAGTACATTGGTAGAAGTACCTACTAGCAGGATGATTGGCACATGTTTTATGGAGGATTTGGCATACATGTATGAGATTCATCATTTTGTGGTATTGTTGCATGGTGGTGTACATGTTTTGGTACACTCATATATGGCATATGCTTGATGATACTATGATGTTGATATTACTTGATTAGCACAACAATTGGTATTTGTTTGATACATGGTTATGGTACTTGGTTCATGATGGAGACATATCATGAGTGATATGACACATGGTTGGAATATTGGTAGATGCACATGGTTGGCATATTGGTGGATGCACATGGTTGGCATATTAGTGGATGCACATGGTTGGCATATTGGTAGATGCACATGTTGGCATGTTGATAGAGGCATATGATTGATACATTCCATGGATGATATCTTTTGGCACATTGCATGATGTTGATGTACATGGTTGATGTACATAGGTGTGGTGAATGATGAACACACATTTTGGCACATGATGTACTTGGTTGATCTTTTACTCATGATTCTCTATTGTTGACATATATTTTGTTTCATGATGGTTGGTATGGCATGAGTTTGATGCATGAACAGGTCCAAGGATCATTATATGGTAGAATATTGTTGATCTTGTAGAGAATATAGGGGGATACATACCCATAGGGGAGTAATTCTTCTTCCCATGACTCTAGGAGGATATATCCATCAGATGCATACCTAGAAAAGAGCCCTATATTTGAAGAAAGAGCACAGAGGCATGATTCCAAGGGGAGTGATGATCATAGAGAGAGAATGAGAAATGTAGTTTCAACATTACATCAGAGTGATATCCCTTGTTCAAAAAGGGAGAGATTATTCAAAGGAATATCAAAGGTATTCAGACAAGGGGAGCAACCCCAAGGAGAGTTCAAGAAGGGGGAGAATCCCCAAGACGAGAATGGCCATTTTACATTGATGTCAAAGGGGGAGAGATATTCACATTGATGTGATTGATGATTATTGATTGGGAGAGATAGTCACATTGATGTGATTGATGATTATTGATTGGGAGAGATAGTCACATTGACTATTTTTGATGTGATTGATGTTTACTAATGGGGAGAGATAGTCATATTGATATGATTGATGACTATTGATGTAAAGCATGCGTTGTCTACATGTTTGACATCAATAATTGGTAATTGGTGTTGACATCAATGTTGGTATTTCCATCAATGCCAAAGGGGGAGATTGTTGGATCATGTTATCATTGATGCCAATGGTTTTATTAATTGATGTCAAGTGATGGATTGATTGATTGATGATTGATTGATGATTTATGAACAATGTATATGTATTATCCTTGAAGAGAATGATAGATGTTAAGTGGAAACCAACCGATGAAGATTGATCAATGATTTGTCATTGATATAATAAACTATCCTTGATGAGAATGATAGATGTCAAGTGGAAACCAATCGATGAAGATTGATCAATGAGTTGTCATTGATATGATGAAGATGAATCAATGAGTTGTCATTGATACATAATACATAGTTGATGTATATGATGCAGTGGTGGATTGATGCAAAGATGAATCATTATAGTCTTATCATGGTTGATAAGGTACACAAATGGATGAACTCCAAAATGGTCCCCTTATGGTGAAAGCCCTCATGGGAAGATTCTTTGTGGATTGAGTTATCTTAGAAGAACGATTGGAGGACCCATGCTTGTATGTGGAATAATGAGATGGAGATCAATGAATTTGTTGGTGAAATTATCCTAGATGGAGATTACTTGTCATGCCATTTCTGGTGGTATGTGGAATGTCACATGACTCCTCACGGTTTGAGAGTTATGGCTTTACGAAGTTAGAGGACCCCCATATGAAGGCTTGAAGCCCCCAAGGTCAAAGAAGTCAAAGTGACCTAGAAGAAGAAATCATTATTTAAATGATAAAGTAAAGTGACAGAGTCAAGGTGGATTATTTAAATAATAAACAAAAGTGACAAAATCAAGAAGGAATATTTAAATGATAAAGTATTGGAGAACTTTCTATTTATGGAAAGCGGTTGACCCTAAAATAAGGAAATTAGGTTAAGTGAACTAGAAATGGGTTAAGTGACCTAAAAATGGGTTAAGTGACCTAGAGGATGAAAGTATAAATAAGATATCAATGGTCTCTTGTAGATCATCCTTTTTGTGGATCAATGGAGAGCTTCTTGTGAGAATATTGTTTGGAGTATTGATGGAGAGCTCCTTGTAAGAGCATCTTTGGTATGGATCTCTTGAGCATGATTGAATATCTATTCTGAGGAAGAGAGCGAGAGGAGGATCTCATGGATGCATCAAAGTTTCAGCAATGTCATAGATCTTGACAACAAAAGTCTCGGAGCTTCAAAAACCTTAGTTTTTGAGGTATACGCGGGCTATAATGGGCCAGGGCGTGTACACACGCGGGCTGTATGAGGACAGGGCATGTACAATGGATAGAATGGTGAAGACTTGTGTTTGAGCGGGTGCCAAGCTCTTGTATGATGAGGCAGGTTCCAGATATGTATTCTATGGGCTCAGATCTGTCATTGAGAGACTGGTATCGTTACATTATTGTCTTGATGGATATTATTGTTTGATGTGTTGTGAATTCTTAGGGAATTCTTGGTATGGCTTCTATGTTGTGGTTCAGTTTGGTTGATTTGGTTGATGGAGTGAGCAATACTCTTTTGATTCAATGGTGACATTATTGCTATGGTATACTAGTTGTTTATACATGATTGAGATAGCATTCATATTGATTTGTTGTGGAGCATGAGAAAGATATTAGAGAGCTTGGATGTGTTGTGACTGGCTGGTGGGAAGATTGGACAATCAGAGATAGAGGAGACTGATATATTGGTTGCCGAGGATCTGAGTTGATCTTGAAGGATAAACCCTAATAGCTCATAAGGTATACGCAAGCTATTGTATACACTATCCATGTACACACGCGGGCTGTAGTGAGCCAGGGCACATACACACATGGGTTGCACTACCGACAGGTCGCCTACCTGTTGACAGATTGATATATGTTGAGGATTGTTGCCTCATCTCAGTTGATGCTGAGAATGTAAGACGAGTCTTGCATATGGATATGGTGCTCTTGTAGAGTTGTACTCTATTTAGTTGTTGTTGAAAAATCCCCGGATTGTTGTCCATAATAAAAAGAAAAATTGTACATACATCTTGTGTTCTTTGTGTTTCTTGTGGTGATGACTTGTTGATGATATATTTCTGATATATGTTGTTGATGTATGTTCACATCTAACTGGTTGTAAATGACAACAATGGGTAATGAGTAAATATTGAATATTAACTAAGGATTTTTGTGTAAGAGGGAAGTTTTGGGAAAAAGAGCCCCACACTCATTCACACCCCCCTCTAAGTGTGGTAGGTGTGTCCAACAAGGCACAACTCTTCTCCCATTATGACCTGTTCATCCAGTACCCCATCAATTGATGAGGGTGGCCGTGATGATCCTCCTCCTCCTCCTCCTCCTCCTCCTCCTTCACCTCACCCATATCATGAGGAGGTAGCACATATTCCTCATCCTCCTCTTTCACCTCACCTAGATGAGTAGGCATGACCTCTTCATCATCCATCATCTTCCACTATAGACCAGACCTCCACTACTGTGGTAGATATCTAGATTATCCCATCGACATGACCGAATAGGCTATAGCATTTATTTGACTTGTCCATGATATATATATATATACATATACATGGTGTTTTTTTTCTATTAATCATGTTGATGTTGATGTGTATATTGTTAGTTCAAGTTAGATATGTTTGTTAAATGTGCTTGATAGATGTGTATGCTAAATGATGTTTGTTATATGTGTGTTATGATGATGGTAGAAAATGCTTGTCTTTTGTTAGATTTGATCACAATGATGATGCCCTGTTAAATTATTAGATATGTGTGCTAGCTAATTAATGACTTTTATATGTGCTAGAGGTATATATAATTAGATGATGTTAGCTAGCGAATATAAATGTGTATTTTAGATGTTTTTTATGTTTGTTATAAGATGGTTATGATCCTCATGTTTATTTTTATAAATTACAAAGTTCAATATGGTTGAAACTATAATTGTAAAATTGAAACTATAATTGCATAGATAGTTCATTATACGTATTCATTCTAACTAATTATTTTTTTCAAAAAACAAATTACATATGAATACATATTATTTTCCATTGTACTAATTACTCTTTTTGAATAGACTCTTCTACACTAAAAATTGTTATTATAAAAATTTATTATCTCCAATGATAAGAATTCTATTGGCTCTAAAATTTTATGGATGCAAATCTTGATATTGTTATTTTTGTCATTATTTCGTAAGTTGATTGCTATCAAATTTTAAATTACTTCATTAATTGTGGTTTTACTCAACATTGGGGGCATAATTTTATAAATATTTTCAAAAGCAATGATAAAAGTATGTAAACTAACAAACACTACTTTAGTTAAAAACCAAATTATAACAATATCATGTTATAAATTTAATTTTTTAATTATAAACCACATTTTTTTGTTAATCTTACTTTTAAATCTACAAAATAAATGAACATAAACTCAATTTTTGAATCATCATGTTAACATATACTAAAAAATGTTGTACTATTAAACATGCATATCAACCATATCATTACATCTAATTATATCAACATAAAAAGTAGAATTTCATATCCCATTAAAAGTTCAACTGGACATTTAACATTTTTTAGGATTTCACAATTTAAAATACTTAAAGAAGTTGAAACATTTTTAAATATATGCAACAACATATAAATATGTTCAAATAACAATCATTCCATGCAATCACAAATGATTTGAAAGACAAACACATTATGCATCAAACTGACTATTAACCAACTAAAATTGTTCAAAGATTTGTTATAATTAACTTAACATTTCCTCTATTAGAAGATGAATAAAAAACAATATAATTAGTGAAAGAAAGAATATAACAAAATGATACAACAAAAATATTAAATATGAAATAAAACATGTACATATCACTCTTTGTTGTCATCACCCTCATTATCTTCCTTACTTGGCATGATAACATTGTTGTTCTAAAAAATATGTTTTGATATAGGGTCATGTCTTAACACTTTGCTGCAATATTGTTTTATGGAAGTTATATTTGTCCTTGGGAACAAGCATTTTAACTTATAGAATTTATATTGACTCTGATTGGGCGGGGATCATAGTGGACAGAAATAGCACCTTTAGGTGTTGCTTCACTTTGAGATCTTTCATGGTTTCCTGGTGTAGTAAGAAATGAACTTCTGGGGCATTGAGCACAACAGAAGCATAATACATTGCATTAAGTATGATAGCCCGTGAAGCAGTGTGGCTTCACAAGATCCTTGCAGATCTATCAGAACATGTGCTAAATTCCACCATTATTTATTATGGTAGCCAAAGTTGTGTGAAGATATCTGATAATCTAGTCTTCATGACAAATGAAACCACATTGATATCAAGTACCATTTCATCTAAGACATGGTGTAGAGGAAGGAAGTATTCGTGCAGTACATTCCTACATATGAGTAGGTTGTTGATGTTCTTACCAAACCAGGATGAAGTTTAAGTACTTCTGTGACAGACTTGGCATGGCAAAGAATGCCTCCCTCACTAAGAGGGAGTGTTGATGTTTGCAGCTTCTTGAGACATTCTCCAAATCTTACTCCTATGTGATTGATTTTATTTGATCTATGATGACACTTATCCAAGAAGGGATAAGTGGGGCACTTATACGAGAAGGGATAAGTGGGGAAATTATCCAAGAAGGGATAAGTGTGGTTGGGCTTATAACCCAATGTCCCATGTGGAGAGCACATGAGGACGTGTCAAGAGAGTTGACCCTTGACATCATACACCATGGGAGTTTACCCTAGTGTTTCTAGAGGGTGTAGCCTCTAGAAGTCCAGATGGAGTGCCATGTGTGACAAACTTTCTCCAGATCGTACTTCTCTATGAATTGAGTTGAGTTGGTATGTGAGGACACTTATCCGAGAAGGGATAAGTGGAACACTTATTCGAGAAGGAATAAGTGCAGTTGGGCTTATAACCCAATGTCCCATGTGGAGAGCACATGAGGACATGTCAAGGGAGTTGACCCTTGATGGAATACACTATGGGAGTTGACCCTCGTGTTTCTAGAGGGTGTAGCTTCTAGAAGTTCGCATAGAGTGCCATGTGTGACAAAATTTCTCCAGATCATACTCCTCTATGAATTGAGTTGAGTTGATCTGTGAGGACACTTATCTGAGAAGGGATAAGTGGAACACTTATTCGAGAAGGAATAAGTGCATTTGAGATTATAGCCCATGTTCCCATGTTCAGAGAACATGAGGACATGTCAAGGGAGTTGACCCTTGATGTCTCACACTATGAGGAGTTGACCCTAAGTGTTCCTAGAGGGAGTAGATTCTAGAATTACACATGGGAGTGCCGTGTGTGACAAATATTTTACTACTATGGTGGTTTTGTACCACTGGTAGAGACTGCATGTCTCTGGACAACAGTTGTGTACTACTATGGAAAGATACCTCTCTAGCTAAGAGGGAGTGTTGATGTTTCAACATCAGGCATAACTTCTCCTACATTGGGTTGCAGACCAAGGGATATAGGATACATTTATCACAAAGGTGAACTTGTGATAAATGGGCCCAGACATAGTCCTTCCTTGATCATGACAAGGAATAATATGGACTTGAGGTGCTTGAAGTGATTTCCATGTGTCAGTTAGCATCAAGCCGACATTCACTCATAGGTGTGTGCCTGTGGTGAAATATCTCGATGTAGTCTTTGTCCTAGTCATGGTGATTTGACAAGGAATGATAAAGACTCAATATGCTATATGATATTACATGCGAACCCAAAGTGAACCTAATATTAGAGAGAGTTAATTGGTTCAGTTGGAGAGAGATGTCTCTCAAGACTGACAGACAAGTGTCATGAGTCTAGGGTGAAGTTTGTATACTTCAAAGACAAGAGTGGCATGTTGCAGAATGTCTCCCTCGTTGAGAGGGAGTGTTTATGTTTGGAAAAGATTCTCTAAAGATAATAATTATTAGTGATTATTATATATATTATATAATAAGTAAATGATAATGACAAATAGTTATTGATTATTCAAGGGACACATCCTTTCATGGATGTTCACCTTATGTTTCCTATATATGGAACACTCATTATTGTAATAATACATCGAATATATCTCATATCTCATATGAATAAAAACCAACAAATACGAACCACCAATGCCTATCCAACACATCCGAGTAAAAGAACACTTGGTTTCAGTGTTTTGGGAAAACATGAGGCTCCATAGCTTCATCCCACATCTTTCTAGAGTTGATACATATCAACCCACAATCACGATCTTCCTTTAAATTATTTCGATCAAAGGTGTCCCACCACTTGCACCTAAAAATAACACATTGGAAAGAAGATAAGTCTACCAAAATGATCTCTTATATCCTTCCAACATAACCTAACATACCTCATATTAGGTTTTGATTGTGGTGGCTAGCACAAATTGATTGGTCAAACTTGATTTCCACTCCATAGTCTTGTGTCATTCATCCATCGTCGACAACCTCTGTGCAAAAATGATGTCCATATGCCCACATAGATGGGAACAAATGCACCTATAAAAAGTGAAACAATCACAATGTCATGTGTCTAATAAATCGACCAATAAAGTATAAAATATAGATGTTATAGTTCAAAGGTGCATTTAAATGTTACAAAATGTACACAAAGAGATTATTACCGAGTTGCTACACTCAATCCCTATGTTTAGTGCATCCTCTTCAACACGCGGGTAACGACCAGATTCACTATATTTTTCTCTGACTTGTTCATCAACCCAATTGTTGGGTCATATCAGTGGCATATTTTCTTTTGACGTTGTAGTGGGGTGCAACAGAAGATGATAGGTAGGTCACTCATCATCACTAGAATCCTAATTTCAAAAATATTGAATATTAGTACACCAATGATATTAGTAAGAAAAATGCAATTGGTTTGTTCAAATCACATTATACAAAAAAAATACTACCATTGCTAACCTAGGATTGCGGCTGGAAGATGGCATGTTACTATTGGAAACATAAAGTGGTTGTCTATTTTCATTTGCCAACGGCTTGAGGTATGTTTCTCCTGATAAGAACTTCCAACGTTTTGAATTGGTATTCAAATATTATCTACATCTGAACTTGATTTTGAATTAGGATCCTACAAATTTGGATACATTTTTATTCATATTGACATGTATAACAAAAATAAATTCAATTAGATAGTCGAAATATAAAAAAAATCCAAACTTACTCGAGATGGAAAGGGAGAAATCTGCGATGGACTTTGAGCAATATGGAACGGGCTGGAATTTGAAGAATTGGCCAATTGATATTGTAATATTCTCTCCCTGGATTTGAGAAAATTCAATAGTAAATTATTTTTAAGAATAAGGCGACTTTAAGCGCAAAATATATACTATGATGTATTGCAAGTCGTGTGGATGCATCATGAAAAGTAATTTAAGATGAATATATTATTTTGTGTGCAAATAAAAACTAAGATAACTTTGAAAACATAACGATGTGTTACTGTAACAAACACACACTGGTGCGTCTATAACATTGTAAAGCACTAGGCGTTTATATATGCATCGCATCAGTCACATGAATTCAAAAAATAAAAAAAAATAGCTATCCAATATCGGTGCTCCAAAACTTTAAAACACACTGGTGCGTTGTATACATATCGACATCGATGTGTTAAAGTAATAAAGGCACCGAAGTTTCAATTTTTTTTTAAAGTGCGACTTTGTTTTTTTACAATTGAAAAATGAGCAGGAATTTAAAATCTAATTTCATAAAGTCATTTAAATAGTAAAAACCTATTCGTTGGTTCATTATTTTACCAAATTTTATAGTGGAAAGATTTGCAAGAGAGCCATACCAGAGAGCATTGTGGAGCAACATAATACTTTAGAATAGAAGGATTTATTCAGAAGATTAGAATTTGAAGGTAACTATGGTGATTCATTTAAAACAATTTTCATAAATTATTTCATGGGTATTAAGCTATTCATTATTTTATTATTTTTCCAAAATTTATAGGGTACATATTTGCAAGAGAGACATACAAGGGAGAACTATGGAGTAGCAGATCAATACTTTTGAAAGTAGAGTTATTCAGAATATCAGAATTGAAAGGGTATGGTAATTCATTCAAAACCTTTTTGGAGAAACATAATTATTTAGAAAATAAAAAATCGAAGGGTTTTGTGATTCCAAAAAAAAACTAAAAAAATTTCATACTTCCCTTAAACCCTTGCTTCTTCTTGTTTGTGTGACTGCAAAACTTCAACTTAGGGTTAAATCCCTCTATCACTTCATAATTATATCTTTTCATTTTAGGTTTTTAGATTTAATGGGTTTGTGTTTCCATATAAAAGGCGCTTGACATGTGATGCATCGGATCCAAATCCTCTCGGCCCTGTCATGTTTTTTTTTTAAATTAGTTTCGGGTAATTGGTTCATATTATGTAATATAACACACCAGTGCTCTTACAGAGACAAACACACCGACTATGTCGCAAATAATTAAAAAAATTCGTTCATGGATGTGTAAATTTGTTTGTTTATGGTATTTTTTATTTTCATTTTTTTCAATTGGAGTGGTGATGTTAACGATACTTATCACACCATTGTAATTTAATATTTTTTAAAATATTTTTTATCGGTGCATTTTTAACATTAAACAGATCAGTGTTGTTAACGATATATTGCACATCGCTCTAATTTATTCTTCTTTTAAATATTTTTTTTATAGTGATGCGTTTGATAACATGTAACACACTGGTTCTTTAATATTAATACAACGCACTGAGATACATTTTTTTGTGAAAATTATGTGATATATGTATAAAATATATTTAATATCTTTTGTATTGAATTGTACAGGTTGAATATTGATAAAAAAAAATGTATGATAATAGTGCAGAAGAGCGTAAAAGTTTCATGGAAAAATTGCAAATTGTATGATCTAAGTACAGAAGAGCGTAAAATCTTGATGGAAAAATTGCAAAAGGATGAACTAGGTGACTAAAAAAATTCTATTCAATATGAGTTTGTTTTTGAATTTTCATTAATTTTTTACTTAAAAATATTAGATAACATGTTCAAAACAATCTATTAATTCACATATTTTTAATGTTCTACAACTGGGACCAACAACGAAGGAACATCATGTCGTCCTAAGAAAATAAAAATTATAGAAGATGTAAATGATGATTAATTGGTCCTTAGCTCATCTGGAGTGGTGCTGGAAGTTAATGAAAGGGGGAAAAACTTTTACAAAACTATGAGGGATATAGTGGAACAAACATATAGATGTACTTTCCACTTACAATACATAAATCAATACAATGATTCAAATAAGCAGGTTATACCTAAACTACATGAAGTGTTTCTAGAGTAATGGTCAATGAGACCTATCAAACTTGCAATAGCAAAAACATACAACAACAAAAAAGAATCATTCAAAAATTAATATTCCTAAAAACGATTTTCTAGAATATGTATATATTACTACAAATCATTCCTAACTTATTAATACCAATCTTGTTATATTTAGTTTTCATATATCAATATAAAAATATTTAATTGTCATGTTATTTTTTTCAGGAATATTATGAAAATCCCAAAGGATCAATGAGCTGATATCTGAAATATGCCAGTAGGAATATTGAAAAAAGTGTACAAGGAGATGGTAAAAGAAATGGACATAATTGCATCACATGAGGAGCCATCTCAACAACAACATGTTTCAAATGTATGAAATCATTGAAGTTTTTTATTAGGTACATATAAATAAATAATTTAGCATTAATTATTAATTTTCAAGTATTTTCATGCAGAAAAGAAAACAAAATGGAACTCATTCAACACATAAAACAAGACGACAAGGAAGAAAAGGGTTGATAGAAAAGTTTGTGAGTAATTGCTATTTCCTTATAACATTAAATTAAGATTTCATTTTTGTATATTTTAAGTTGTTTTACAACATCCATCCTTGAATGTATTCAAACAGGTGCTAACATGCAAAGAAGAGCCATCACAAGAATTGATTGACATTGGGATAAGTAAGGGTTGTGAGTATATGTTGGCATATTAAAAATTAATTATGGAATTTGTAAGTATCTATGATGTTTTAGTTCTCTCATTTTATAATTAATGGAACAAAAAAAAACTTTTATATTAAATCTATAATTTATTATGGGGTATATTAAAACTGCAACAAACAAAGTATGGAAATGTGCCAATAGAAGAGTTGTTGACAAAAGGCATGGGATTTGGTTTTGAAAAAATGTGTATCATTTAGGACTTGATTCTTGCTATGGTATGTCGCTTTTCAATTTATAGTCATGTATATTATTTATTTTAATTTTCATTATTCTCACCAATGTAGATACACCCATTACACTTTCTTTTATTTTTGTAGATGGACTCATTTGAAGAAGAGGAAAAGAATCAAGCCAATCAAGAAAACATTCAACCAAATAACCCAAGTCATGGAATTATCTCGAGCACGTCTGACAACAGTTCCAACGAAAATGATGGTCAATATATTTGGATATCAATACAAGTTGTTGTATTTTTTGAAATAATTGTCTATGAAAATCAGACATTTTGTTTAATGCAATGGACATAGTATTGTCCCAATTGAAAGACAAGGGGTTACCAATAAGGGTCCCATTTTGTATGACAAAGAGCCTCTTATTCATATATAATAAAATATGTTTTGTTTTATTCTTTTGTGTTGTCCAATGTTCCTCTGAAATGTTACATCGCTGAATAAATATATGGATGATTAAATATTATAACGAAGAGATGCGAACACTAATGATATGAAAAGATAATCCAGACATCATATCCAAATGCACTAAGGAAAATTTAATTTATATGAATACTATTATAATATATATGTCATTTGTTTGATAAACAGTGGAATTCAAAAATAACAATAATTGTGCACTGTCACAGGTCGATGCTTTTGAAAGGAGAAAATGACAACCAATGTGTTCAATGATTAAAAACATTGATGCATTTAATTATAACACGCACCGGTGTTGTAACGTAATATGCATTGGTGTTGACATAATTGAAAAAGCACCGATATTAATAATATTTTAACCAAAAATTATAATAATAATGAGGCTTATCAGTGCGTTCAATTTATAAGTGCACTGATGCTTCTCTTTCACGAGTCCACATCAGAGTCTTCTCGACATCATGCACCAGTCCTGTTTGTTTTTTAACGCACTAGTGCATGTTATTATTGATTTTCTCGGTGCTTTATTGTTAAGCCCTAAATAGTGGCTCATTACCCCTTAATTGGGGCATATTACATTATTAACGTTATTTTATTTATGTCATATTTATTCCATTAGTTTTAATTATACCTCCTAGTCTCCTATATATACCAAGAGACATTTTCATTTTGAATCATTTATGTGGGCATAAGGAGGTTGCCCCCTTGAAGAGGCTTATTATCTGAATTTCTCTCTTTTTCAAGGCGTTGAGTACTTATTCTGAGTTTTTTCTATGCTATATTGATATTTGGTTCTTAACATATGGTATCAAAGCTCAAGGTCTTGGGGTTTCACTGCTACATCTGAGACACCTTGGAATTTTCACTATAAACTCTTTTCTACAATGTTTCAAAAGCAACGACTTGGAGGATATTTAGTATACAGATCAAGGTACGTTGGGTTACAATTTCATCTCCTGAGGCCTTATACTTTAGGAGATACAACCTGTGCAAGATAATGCTATGGAATCATCCTGAACTGAGTCATTGCAGAATTTTCACTATAAAACGTTTTCTGTAATGTTTCATACCTTGAAATCTAGAGGCTATTTATAGAGATTAGTAAGTTATCCGTGGTAAATAGTTTAGATTCTGGGTCATATTAAATTTGTAGATACACCCTATGGAAGATAGGGTATATGACTAGTCCTATTGACTAGTCTCAAGAAGGTGTTCCAGGTAAAACAATCATAACTTCTTCCTAGAGTATCCAATTTAACTAAGACTAGTTGCATTGGATATTGGACAATCTGTAGTATTTTTGGTACGAGTTTCAGAATTTTATATCAATTATTTTGTGTGGGGCACACTATACAAGTGAGATCTCCTGGAAAGGCCAAAAATCATTAAGTTGTGGGGAAGTTACCGTAAATTCCACTTGACACATCCAATTTTTATCAGACCTATGGCATTGGAGAGAAGAAATATCAGATACCTATAAAAAAGAAAATTTCATACTCAGAAGGGCCAAAATTTTGGAGAGACAATAAAAGGAAGATTGTCTAACAGAACCACCTCAAAATCAAGGTTTGAAGTGATACTTGGCCAACATGCCACCAAAAAAGGGAACTTCTACACCAAATAAACCTCCAGACAATCCTACTTGGACTCTTTATGAAGGTGAAGAAATGTGTAGGGACATAAATTATTTACAAAATAAGATAGTAACAAAAGATGAACTACAAGAGATGGAAGCTAAGTTGGAGGCAAAGATGGATGGTTTAAGAGAGGAGATCTTGGAAGTATTGAAAATCTCGTAATAGAGAGGACACCTGAAAGTGAAAATGCATCCCATGAAATTCATGATGAGGACATAAGGAAGGTGAATCAAGAATGGAGAAACTCCAACTTTGGGTTGAAGACCAATCACGTTCCTAAGATCAATATGAGAAAGTTTGATGGAAAGGACCCTATACTTCAAATGGAGCAATTCTTTGATCTATATAATGTGCCACATACACAAAAGGTACAAATTGCTTCTTTATATTTAGAACCCAATCAATTTGTATGGTATTTATGGCTTTGTTCTCACAAATCACTCGTCACTTGGACAATTTTCATGGAAGAAATTATAGCACACTATGAGGATACAAGGAGAAATACCTTCTTTAGCCAATTGATAAATCTCAAGCAAAAGGGTTCAGTTACAGAGCACATTGAGAACTTCCAAAGATTGAATATAAAGGTAACAAATATTCCAGATGAGCACTTGATTGATGTATTCATAGGAACTTTAAGAGATAACATTCAACATGAGGTTTGCCTTTGGGAACCCAAATCATTGGAGAATGGATTTAGGGTGGCAAGAAATGTTGAAAGTAAAAATATGGCTATGGCTGCTAGAAGAACCAATCCTAACATCTATAGAGAGAATAATGCTCCTTCTTCTAAAACACCTCAACCTACAAGTTTGACACCTCAACAATTGGAGGAAATAAAAGCAAAAGGTTTATGCTTTAATTGTGACAGAAAGTACAGTAAGGGACATAAGTGTGGTGAGAAGAAATTATTCTACATAGATTGTGAAGAAGAAGAATAACAAGAACAAGAACAAGAACCATATCAATATGAAAATGGAGGAACTATCAATTGCTCACAAAAATGCAATAAGATCAATATTACTATGGGGGAATATGTAATGAATAGTCCAATTATTTATATACCCATGAGTGGTGTTTATGTTGTACTAGGAATCCAATGGTTACAATCATTAGGAATAGTGGATTTTAATTTTCAATAACTTTTCATGAAATTTTCATTGGAAGGAAAATAACTTGAGGTAAGAGGTATCACAGGGAAACCCGATAAGGTGATAATCTCTAATGGAATGAAAAAACTATTGAAAAAGGGGCATCAAGGTGTTATTGCAAAACTATGCTCACTAGATGTTCAAACATCTAAGCCATCTATTCCTCTAGATATCCAAGGGATCATTGATAAACATTCCAAAGTATTTGAAGATATTCCCAAAGGTATTCCACCCACTCAAAATCATGATCATGATATTCACCTAATTCCTAGGAGTGTTCCTCCTAACATCAGGCCATACATATACCCTTATGCCCAAAAGAGTGAAATTGAGTTCATTCTTGAAGAAATGTTAGAGGATAGCATTATTAGACCTAGCCAAAGTTCTTACTCTGCACTAGTGGTAATGGTATTCAAGCAAGATGGCTCATGGCTTATGTGTCCAGATTATAGAGAGATCAACAAGATCACTATTAAATATAAGTTTCCTATTCCTGTCATTGATGAATTGTTAGATGAACTACATGGAGCAATCTATTTCACAAAGTTGGATCTCCATTCAGGGTATCATCAGATTAGAATGAAGGAAGAAGATATCCCAAAAACAACATTTCAAACTCATGAAGGCCATTATGAAATTTTGGTCATGCCTTTTGGCCTCACAAATGCACCTTCGACATTCCAAGGGTTGATGAATTCCATTTTCAACCCCTTCCTTCGAAAATTTGTGTCAATATTTTTTGATGATATACTAATATATAGCAAGTCTTGGGAGGATCATGTGCGACATGTTGACAAGGTGCTACAACTACTAAAGGAGAAACAACTATATGATGTAGGAGCATCGTCAGCAGCCAAGCGAGCGTGAAGGTGGAAGCCAGCCGAGACAAGCACCAACACATTTTTGCACTTGTTGAAATGTTTTGAAAGTTTAAATAAGCAGATATTAATGTAATAAGATAGAGGCATACTTGCATTTATGTATAAGTGTTGTAAACAGATCATGAGTGATTGCTCTCATTTGTCAATGTAAAAGGAATTTAAGCCCAGTAAATGAAAGTAGGTAGAATTGAATGATAGATTAGACATTTTTAGGGAACAGGAGGGAAAACAGTATAGACACCCTCATCTTTGTATTATCATTATTCATTGTAACATTAGCACAGAGAAGAAGAGAAGAGAGAGTTGTAGCAGATAGTTCTAAAGAAGAACCCATGTACATAAGCTTTGAATTAATATAAGAAGCTTTGAATCAGATTCATGGTGTTATGATGTTTTCTGTGTATACATGTTGAATGGTATGCTTACAGTTGCTTCATTCCCTTTGTATTGCATTTGTTGTCATATTGTGTTGAATGTATGATTTCATGTTAAATGTTTGAATTCTAAGAGAGAGAGAGAGAGAGAGAGAGAGAGAGAGAGAATGAGTTTCAATTGTTTCTGTTCCTGAGTGAGAGTTTCTGCAAGGAGTGCAGTGAAAACGTCTGCAAGGTGTGCGTTGACAAGGTTCATATTTTATCTCTGAAAGCTCAGGAGAGATACCATTGTTCTCATTCCAACAGAAGTGCAGGTAGAAGCACAAAATCCATGCAAGGGGTGCGTAGGCTAGCTGAGGCCTTAGAAGTTATTAACTAAGGTTGAAAGGGTGAAGGATTGTTGTTGCAGAGAAAGTGCATAGAGTCGAGAGGTCAAATACTTAGAAGTATTTGAAAGATTTCCACAAGGAGTGCATGCAGGAGTCCCTTTAGAGACTTGAGTTTGCAAGATAAATCTTGAGGAGGGATAACACCTTTGAAGTATTCAAAGGGAGACAGAATCAAAGTTTTCTCACAGAAGTTGAGTTCAGGAGGGAGGAAGCTGATTCATCTCGAAGAAGTCATGGGAGAAAGGAATTGAACAGTCAAAATTCTCCATGGAGAACTCACGAGGTTGCAAGGACCATAGGATCTAGAGAAGTTGCAAGGTGGATAGGGGTTGGACGAAACCATCACTTTGGTTTCCAGAATCAACGAGGATTGTTGATCATGTTCAGGCATTGGATCAGTTCTCAAATTCGGGGATTCGTAAGTTCGAAGGGTGAATCAAACTCTTTGGTTGCGCGAACAACGAAGTAGTGAGGAGATGTGAACTGTTGGATCCAGGAATGGGAGAACCATTGGATCAGAACTTCGTGGATTTATCACGTATCGGGAGTTCAAGACTTGGAGGAATCACTTTCAACTGCAGAAGTTGCGAAGTGGAAAGAGCCAAGAGCTCATGTGAATGTCACGTATGTTAGGTGGGGACCACAAGGGTGACAGGTGGCATGTATTTGGTGCGTTAGAGGGGTCAACCCATAATTGACCTATCACATCTCGGGATTTCGTGGAAGAAGAGCACAAAGGTTCAACACTCCAACTCACGATATTGTGAGTTACAAGAGGTGCTAGTGTTTATCCCTAGTCGACGGTCACATGTGGAGGGTGCTGATAAAGGAGGAGCTATACCCATCTCGTGATCTCAGGTATCAGAGGTCATAGAAAGAGAAGTTGAGGGTCTTCGACTCACGAACTTTTGAGTCGTGAGAGACACCTGTGTAAGGACCAGATCATGGTCATATAGCAGTGTAAGGCTCACACATGGGTTAATATACACAGGGTGAGTTTTACAAAGGACCTATGGACTCGTTGGACTTTCCAGCGACAAAGGAGCCTCTTCAGATCAAAGGGAATTTAGAGCGATCCTGAGCGGATCTCAGCCTTAGGGTTCGGGGGTCTACATTAGAGTGGTATCAGAGCTTGAATCTTGTCTATAGATTTCAGGCAGAGGAAGCTAGAGGAAAAAGAGTACTCTGATACACAACAGAGTGGTATCAGAGATAGACTCTATTTGTATATTGCAGACAGAGGAAGCGAGAAGAGGAGAGAACAAGTTATTTGCTTTCTGAGGCAGATAGAAAGAATAAAATTTTACATCCATGCCACCAAGGAGAAGAGATAGGCAATTACTCAATCCAACAGTGGAAAGGGAAATGCGCGAATTATGTGCTAGGCTTGATGCCATGGAGACAACATAGAGGCACACAGTTGATGCTGGAGATATCAGCGAAGTTGAGAGTGAGAATGGAGATGAAGGAGAAGAAGTTGTAGTCGATGATGCTGTGGGTGAATGCCTATTCAGGGCTGTTGCAAGGATAGGTGCCAGAGAAAAAATGGACATTCCAGTATATGAAGGAAACCTAGATGTTGAAGAGCTTCTAGACTGGATTAGAGCTCTGGATAAATACTTTGACTATGAGGATGTCGAGGAAGACAAGAAAGTCAAACATGATGTCACTAGACTTAAAGGGAATGCAACATTATGGTGGGATGATCTGCAGGCTGACAGACGCTGCAAAGGCAAGCAGAAAATCAAGGGTTGGGATAGAATGGTTTCCAAGATGAAAGTAAACTTCATACCCAAGGATTATCAAATCACTCTGCTTCAGAGGATGCAAAATTTGAGACAGAAGCTGATGTCAATAAAATAATACACTGAAGAATTCTACAAGATAAACATCAGGGTAGGTCATCAGGAAAGCGATGATGAAAAGGTTGATAGGTACATGAATGGTCTAAGATATGACATTCGGGATGAGATGATCATGATGACCCTTTGGAATGTGGAGGGTGCTTATCAGATGGCTCTGAAAGCTGAAGAGAAGTTGAGTTGAAAGAAAGGTCAAAGAGGCTGGGGTAGAAGTCAATCTAGAGGCAAAACAATTGCCCAAGATAGGACTCAGAAATCTAAAGAAGAGGGGAAGAAACCTCAAACTCAACTTGAGAGAGGTGGAAGCTCACAGAGAGGATAGTATGCTGATAGAAATAATTTTCCTCGTACCAGAGGAAGAGGAAGAGGCAAAGGTGGTGAAGTAAAATGCTTCGTTTGTGGGAAAAATGGACATAAATCCTATGAGTGTCTAGAGAGGAAGAAGGAAGGTGGTGAAACTCACATTGTTGAAGCTCAAGGATGGAATGTTGAGGCGTAATATGCCGAGGGTGGAAGATCTTTGATGATGTGAAAAGTTCTCTTAACGCCAGAGAAGGAGGCAGAGAACCCAGCCCAAAGGAAGAGACTTTTTCAGACTACTTGCAAGACCAAATACAGGGTATGCAAAGTCATCGTGGACAGTGGTAGCACAAACAATCTCATTTCTACAGAGATGGTAGAAAAGCTGGAGCTGGAGACTATTTTACATCCAAGCCCTTACAAAGTTTCGTGGCTACCAAAAGGACATCAGGTAAATGTCACTAAACAATGTTTAGTTGAATTTAAAATAGGAGGATATAAGGATGAAATATTATGTGATGTCATTCCCATGGATTTTTGTCATCTATTGTTGAGTAGACCATGGAAATATGATAGGAATGTGATTCATGATGGGAGAAATAACACATACACCCTGGAAAAAAATGGGAGAACTCACATGTTGTTGCTAACTAAGGATAAAGAAGTGAAACCATAGGTGAGCAACACTGTACTTCTCATGAGTGGGAAGGAACTTCTTAAGGAGGTTAAGAAGAAGGAAGACACACAATTTGTTGTGGTCAGGAAGCCGAGAATTGTTTTAACCAGTACAAGAGTTGATGATTTACCAGAGGAAATTCAGAAGTTGCTGGAAGAGTTTGCTGATATAGTAGTGGATGAACTACCTTGTTCGTTGCCACCGATCAGGAGTATAAGTCATCACATTGATCTTATACCTAGAGCCAGTTTACCAAACAAAGTAGCGTACAGATTGATGCCATAGGAGAATGAAGAGGTCAAGAGACAAGTCCAAGACTTAATGGACAAAGGATTGGCTAGAGAAAGCTTGAGTCCATGCATTTTTCCAACAGTTCTCAACCAGAAGAAAGATGGAGGCTAGAGAATGTGTACAGAATCAAGGGAAATCAATAAGATTACCATTAGATACAGATTTCCCTTGCCAAGGATGGATGTCTTGATGGATTGCTTGAGTGGAGCAAATTTTTCTCAAAGGTTGATTTGAAAAGCGGGTATCATCAAATTCGTATGAGAGAAGGTGATGAATGGAAGACAACATTCAAGATGAATGAGGGGCTATATGAATGGATTTTTATGCCATTTGGCTTAACAAATGCACCCAATACTTTCATGAGGTTGATGAATGAAGTCCTGAAAGAGTTTATCGGGAAATTCGTCATTGTATATCTTGACGATATACTAATTTTCAGCAAGACAAAAGCAGAGCACTTGAAGCATTTAGATACAGTGATGAGGAGATTGCAGCAAGAGAAATTGTTGATTAATGTGAAGAAATCATCATTTATGAGGACAAAACTCATTTATTTGGGTTTTGTTATCTCTGCAAATGAGTTGAAGATGGATCTGGAAAAGGTGAATGCAATTAAGGATTGGCCATCACCAAAGAGTGTGTTTGAAGTTAGAAGCTTCCATGGTTTAGCTAGTTTCTACAGGAAATTCATCCGAAATTTTAGTGGAATTAGTGCACCAATGATGGTTACAGTGAAGAAAAGACAGAAATCTTTTCACTGGACAGAGGAAGCAGAGAAGAATTTCAATCTACTAAAGAGGAAGATCACTGAGCAACCAATTTTGGTTTTGCCAGATTTTAGCAAGACATTTCAGGTCAAGTGTGACGTGAGTGGATTTGCAATTGGAGCGGTCTTGAGCCAAGACGACAGGCCGATCACATACTTCAGTGAAAAACTGAATGAAGTGAAGGTTAAGTACTCCACATATGATAAAGAATTATATGTGGTCATACAAGCGCTGAAGAAATGGAGACATTATTTGGTTCCTAAAGAGTTTGTTTTGTATAGTGACAATCATGCCTTACAATTCACGACTCAACAGGAGAAGTTGAACCAAAAGCATGCAAAATGGGTTGAATTCATGCAAAATTTTACTTTTGTGATTAAGCATATTTTTGGAACTGCTAACAAAGTTGTTGATGCTTTGAGGAGGAAATGTTTGCTTATGCAGGAGTTCAGGGTCAAGAATTTGGGTTTTGATAACCTCAAAGAAATGTACAGAGATGATCCAAATTTTAAGGAAGCGTATGAGGCATCTGAGAATCCAATTCTCGGGGACAGAAGCCAATGGACTGAATATATGATCCAAAGATGGATTATTATTTAGAGGCAATCCGTTATGTATTCCAAAATGCTCCATGAGGGAGAATCTGCTAAAAGAAAAACATAGTGGAGGATTGGCCCGACATTTCGGTCATGATAAGACGTTCTCAAAATTGAATGGCTCATATTTTTGGCCAGGGATGAGGACAAATGTCAAGAGATTTGTGGAGAAATGTAGAATTTGTCAGCACACAAAAGGGAAAAAATAAAACACAGGGTTATATCAACCATTACCCATACCAGAAAGGCCATGGGATGCAATGAGCATGGATTTTATATTGGGGCTGCCAAGGACACAAAGAGGATATGATTCAATCTCTGTGGTGGTAGAAAGATTTTCAAAGATGGCACATTTCATACCATGCCAGAAAACCAGCGACGCAACTCATATTGTGAACCTGTTTTTCAAAGAAGTCGTCAGACTTCATGGCTTTCCAAGGAGTATAGTTTCATATCGAGATACCAAGTTTGTGGGACATTTCTGGAGGACTTTATGGAATAAGTTGGGGACAAATTTGTCATTTATCTTAGCATATCATCCTCAGATGGATGGGCAGATAGAAGTTGTGAACATGAGCTTGGGAGATTTTCTAAGGAGCCTAGTGAATAAACACCGAAGGCAGTGGGATCATATTCTACCACAGGTGGAATTTGCTTACAATGATTCACATAACAGAAGCACAGGGAAGATTCCATTCCAAATTGTATATGGAATGCATCCACAGGGAGTTTCTGAATTGAAATATTCGGAACAAAATGAATTCAGGAGTGCTCGTGCAGAAGACTTTGCAGAATCAATGAAGGAGCTTCATAGTCAAGTTAAAGAGTGACTACAGAGTTCGAGTCAAGAATACAAGCATAGAGAAGATCAACAAAGGCGAGAACTTCAATTTGAATTTGGTGATCTGATTCTTGCACATCCAAGAAAAGAGAGATTCCCAAGGGGAACATATAACAAACTTAAAATGAAAAAGATTGGACCATGCAGGGTCATGAAGAAATTTGGGGCAAACGCATATGAGATTGAATTACTTGATGGGATCGGAATATCACTGATATTCAATGTTGCATATTTGTACCCTTACAGAGCTGAAGAAGAAGAAGCAGAGGATGAACAAACAAAAGTTCAATGGAATAAACAAATGCCTGTAGCTGAAAAGCCGCAAATGGAAAGTATAATTGATAAGAGGATTAGCAAAAAGACCAAGAGAAAAGATTATTTTGAATACTTGGTCAAATGGAAAGGACATCCAGTTGAAGATGCCAGTTGGGAGGATGAAGCAGAAGTTCAGAAGCATGGACAGACCATGCAAGAGCTCATGAACAAGATTTCATGAAATTTTTTGAGTGAGGGAGTATGATGCAGGAAAATCGTCAGCAGCCAAGCGAGCATGAAGGCAGAAGCCAGAAGGGACAAGTGCTAGCGCATTTTTGCACTTGTTGAAATGTTTTGAAATTTCAAATAAGTGGATATTAATGTAATAAGATAGAGGCATACTTGCATTTATGTATAAGTGTTGTAAACAGATCATGAGTGATTGCTCTCATCTGTCAATGTAAAAGGCATTTAAGCCCAGTAAATGAAAGTAGGTAGAATTGAATGATAGATTAGACAGTTTTAGGAGCATAGGAGGGAAAACAGATATAGACACCCTCATCTTTGTATTATCATTATTCATTGTAACATTAGCACAGAGAAGAAGAGAAGAGAGAGTTGTAGCAGATAGTTCTAAAGAAGAACCAATGTACAGAAGCTTTGAATTAATATAAGAAGCTTTGAATCAGATTCGTGGTGTTATGATATTTTCTTTGTATACATGTTGAATGGTATGCTTACAGTTATTTTATTCCCTCTGTATTGCATTTTTTGTCATATTGTTTTGAATGTATGATTTCATGTTAAATGTTTGAAGTCTGAGAGAGAGAGAGAGAATGAGTTTCAATTGTTTCTCTTCCTCAGTGAGAGTTCCTGCAAGGAGTGCAGTGAAAATGTCTGCAAGGTGTGCATTGACAAGGTTCAGAGTTTATCTCAGAAATCTCAAGAGAGATACCATTGTTATCATTCCAACAAAAGTGCAGGAAGAAGCACAAAAGCCGTGCAAGGGGTGCGCAGGCTAGCTAAAGCCTTAGAAGTTATTAACTAAGGTTGAAAGGGTGAAGGACTTTTGTTGTAGAGAAAGTGTACAGAGTCGAGAGGTCAAATACTTAGAAGTATTTGAAAGAGTTCCGCAAGGAGTGCGTGCAGGAGTCCCTTTAGAGACTTGAGTTTGCAAGATAAAGCTCGAGGAGGGATAACACCTTTGAATTATTCAAAGGGAGACAGAATAGAAGTTATCTTGTAGAAGTTGAGTTCAGGAGGGAGGAAATTGATTCGTCTCAAAAAAGTCATGGGAGAAAGGAATTGAACGGTCAAAATTCTCCGTGGATAACTCGCGACGTTGCAAGGACCATAGGATCTAGAGAAGTTTCAAGATGGATAGGGGTTGGACGAAACCATCACTTTGGTTTCCAAAATCAATGAGGACCATTGATCATGTTCAGGAAGAGCGTTGGATCAGTTCTCGAATTTGGGGATTCGTAAGTTCGAAGGGAAAATCAAACCCTTTGGTTGCACGAACAGCAAAGTAGTGAGGAGATCTAAACCATTGGATCCAGGAACGGGAGAACCGTTGGATCATAACTCCGTGGAGTTATTGTGTATTGGGAGTTCGGGACTTGGAGGAATCACTTTCAACTGCAGAAGTTGCGAAGTGTCGAGAGCCAAGAGCTCATGTGAACGTGGCACATCTATTAGGTGGGGACCACAAGGGTGACAGGTGGTGTGTATTCAGTGCATTAGAGGGGTCAACCCATAATTGACCTATCACATCTCGCGATTTCGTGGAAGAAGAGAATGAAGGTTCAACATTCCAACTCACAAGATTGTGAGTTGCGAGAGGTGCTAGTGTTTAGCCCTAGCCGATGGTCACACGTGGAGGGCACTGACAAACGAGGAGCTATACCCATCTCGTGATATTGGGTATTGGAGGTCATAGAAAGAGAAGTTGAGGGTCTTCGACTCGTGAACTTCCGAGTCACGAGGGACGCCTGTGTAAGGACCAGTTCGTGGTCATATAGCAGTGTAAGGCTTTCACCTGGGGTTAATCTATGCAGGGTGAGTTTTACAAAGGACTTGTGGACTCATTGGACATTCCAGCAACAAAGGAGTCGATTTGGCTCAAGAGGCCTTTAGAGCGAGCTTGAACGGATCTCGACCTGAGGGTTTGGGGGTCTACATTACTATATGACAAACCATCCAAAAGTTTCTTTGGAGTGAAGGAGGTAGAGTATTTGGGTCATATTGTATCTCATGAAGGTGTTAAGGTAGACCCTGACAAGATTAAGGCCATGATGGACTAGCCGATTCACAAAACATTGAAGAATCTTAGAGGATTTTTTGGTTTGACAGGTTACTACCACAAGTTTGTTCAACACTATGGATGCATTTTCATGGCCTCCAGTGGCAACTAAATATTTTGAACAACTTAAAGAGGTTATGTGCAAATCTCTTGTCTTGACCACTCCAGACTTCACAAAACCTTTATTGTGGAATGTGATGTATCGGGAAATGGAATTGGTGTTGTCCTAATGCAAGAAGGAAGGCCCCTGACTTTTGAAAGTCAACCACTCAAGGGAAAGGACTTACAAAAACCCATTTATGAGAAGGAAATGATGGAAATACTACATGCATTGAAGAAATGGTGTCCTTACCTAATAGGTAGGCACTTCAAGGTCAAAACAGATCGTGATAATATTAAATACTTCTTAGAACAAAGACTATATTTAGAAGAACAACAAAAATGGGTAACCAACATATTAGGTTATGATTTTGAAATCGTGTATAAAAAAGGGAAGCAAAATGTTGTGGCAGATTCACTCTCAAGGTGGGATGAATATGTTAAGGCCTTTCTCTGTGTGATCACGATCTTCCAAACCGATTGGATAATAGAATCAAAGGATGAATGGAAGAATGATGAAAAAGTGTGGACTCTCATTCAAAGGTTGCAGCAGGATTCCAGTACATCAGATACATTTACATGGAAAAAGGATTCACTATCATACAAAAATTGCTTATATTTATGTAAGAACTCCCAACTCAAACAAAAGGTACTATTGGAAATGCACACCTCTCTAGTAGGAGGGCACATGAGATTTTGTAAGACTTACCATAGGGTCAAGAAGGAATTTTTTTGGGATGGACTTAAAACTGCTGTTCAAAGGTTTTTGGCAGAATGTTTGGTTTTCCAACAAAATAAGGTGGAAACAATTAAGACCCCAGGTCCTTTACAACCATTAGCCATCCCAAGTCAATGTTAGGAGGATATTTCCATGGATTTCATCAAAGGCTTACCGAAGTCTGAAGGAAAGAGTGTCATCATGGTGATTGTTGATAGAATGACCAAGTACACACACTTGTGTGCACTCTCTCATCCCTTCGAAGCTAATACAGTTGCCAACACATTCATGGAGACAATTCAAAATCTACATGGCAGCCCAAAGATTATTGTAAGTGACAAAGATCCCATCTTCACTGGACATTTTTGGAAAGAATTATTTTCTTGTTTAGGTACTAAATTGGCTCATAGCTCATCCTATCATCCTCAATATGATGGACAAACTGAGATAGTGAAAAAATTTATGGAAGGATACCTTCATTGCTTTGTCTCTAATAAACAAACACAATGGTTGAAATGGTTACCCTTGGTAGAATGGTGGTATAACACTTCCTTTCATACTGCAACAAAAATGGCACCATTTATGGCACTCTATGGATACCACCCTCCTTCCATCACTTATTCTCTAAAATAAAAATCTAAGGTTCAAGCAGTGGAAGATCGCATCGAGCATCAACAACAAGTTCTCCAAATATTAAAGGACAACCTGACCATGGCACAAAATCGCATGAAACAACAAGCAGATCAACATCGTAGTGAAAGAAGTTTTGAAGTAGGGGATTGGGTGTTTTTAAAACTACAACCATACAAACAGATGTCCCTCAAGCAATCCAAGAAGGATAATACATTATCACCAAAGTATTATGGTCCTTATAGGGTGTTTCAAAATATTGGTACTATGGTATACAAATTGGAGTTGCCTTCATCTTCACGAATACACCAAGTTTTCCATGTTTCATTCTTAAACAAGGTTATAGGGGACAAGATCTCAGTTCAAACTATATTTCTAGAACTTGATGAGGAAGGAAAAATCATATTGTATCCTGAAGCCTTCACTGACACAAGAATTCTCTAGATGAGGAATAGATCCATTTCAAAGTATCTCATTAAATGAAGGAAACTACTGGATGATGATTCCACTTGTGAAGATGAGTCTTTTATAAAGAGGCATCCAAATTTACTCCAGCATTGCAAACAACACTTGTCTCAAGGGGAGGGGCATGTTAATACCTAAATAGTGGCTCATTACCCCTTAATTGGGGCATATTACATTAGTAATGTTATTTTATTTATGTCGGTTTTATTCCATTAGTTGTAATTATACCTCCTAGTCTCGTATATATACCAAGGAGACATTTTCATTTTGAATCATCTGGTAATTGTAAATGTATGTGGGCATAAGGAGGTTTCCCCCTCGAAGAGGATTATTATCTAAATTTCTCTCTTTTTCAAGGTGTTGAGTACTTATTCTAAGGTGTTTCTATGCTATATTGATATTTGGTTCTTAACATTTATTCCTGTTAAGGCACCACTGTGTTTATGTTTATAAGAGCATCGGTGCCCCATATTTCTTGGACAAACCTGATGCTTTCATTGACATCTGAGAACTGAGGATTTAAGTTCAATAACAAATTAGCGCTCGGTATCATATATTCGATCGGTGCGTTGTTGTTATTAAAGAACTAGGCTATAGTTTGTATAAACGCACTGGGGTTCAAATATTTTAGGACTCTCTCGTTGCCTATTGTGCAATGTAGGCACCAATGCATTAATGTTTTAAAATCACCACATGGAAAAACATCCTCTACAACCTCTGCCAACCCATGTTTTTTTAGTTATAATGAAGTTCTGTTATAATCTCCACAAAACCATCCGCTACTAAAAACAAATGTTTTTGCACATTTTTTTTGACAATTTTTGTCAATTGTTGTTAATCCCTAATATTGGCTCATTACCCCTTAATTGTGGCATATCATATTAGTAATGTTATTTTATTTATGTCATCTTTAGGCCATTAGTTGTAATTATACCTCCTAGTCTCCTATATATACTAAGGAGACATTTTCATTTTGAATCATCTGGTACTTGAACATTTAAATGGGGTAAAAGGAGGTTTCCCCCTCGAAGAGGCTTATTATCTAAAATTATCTCTTTTTCAAGGCGTTGAGTACTTTTTCTGAGGTTTTTCTATGCTATATTGATATTTGGTTCTTAACATATGGTTTCAGAGCTCAAGGTCTTGGGGTTTCACTGCTACATCTGAGACACCTTGGAATTTTCGCTATAACTTGTTTTATACAATGTTTCATAAGGAACAACTTGGAATATATTTAGTAGACGGATCAAGGTATGTTGGGTTCAAAATTTAGCTCCTGAGGCCATATAATCTAGGAGATTCAACCTGTACAAGATAGGGTTCTGGAATCATCCTGAACTGAGTCATTATAGAATTTTTGCTATAAAAACTTCTCTATAATGTTTTAGACCCTAAAATCTAGAGGATATTTACAGAAATATAGAGGATATTTACAGAAATTAGTAAAGTATCTGTGGTAAAAAGTTCATCTTCAGGGTCATCTTAAATTTGTAGATACACCCTGTGTAAGATAGGGTATCTCACTAGTCCTATTGACTAGTCTCAAGAAGGTGTTCCAGGTAAGACAATGATAAATTCTTCCTAGAGTATGAAAATTGAGTGGGACTAGTTTCATTGGATCGTGGACAGTCTGTAGTATTTCTGGTGTGAGTTTCATAATTTTATATCAATTATTTTGTGCGGAGCACGCTATACAAGTGAGATCTCCCGGAAAGAACACAAATCAACAAGTTGTGGGGAAGTTACCGTAAATTCCACTTGGCACATCCAATTTTGATTAGACCTATGGCATTGCAGAGAAGAAATATCAGAGAACTACATAAAAGAAAGTTTCATACCCAGAAGGGTCGAAACTTGGGAGATACAACAGAAGAAGTATTGTCTAGCAGAACCACCTCAAAATAAAGGTTCAAAAGTGATACTTGGCCAACATGCCACCAAAAAAGGGAACTTCTACACCAAATAGGCCTCCATAAAATCCTACTTGGACTCTTGATGAAGGTGAAGAAATGCGTAGGGACATAAATGAACTACAAAAGTAGATGGATTCAATGGAAGCTAAGTTGGATACTAAGATGGATGGTATAAAAGGGGAGATCATGGAAGTATTGAAAAAGTTCCTAACATAAAAGACACCTGAAAGTGAAAATGCATCGCATGGAATTCATGATGAGGACACAAGGAAGGTGAATCAAGAATGGAGAAAATCCAACTTTGGTTTGAAGACCAACCACGTTCCTAAGATTGATATGAGGAAGTTTGATGGCAAGGACCCAATCACATGGATACTTCAGATGGAGCAATTCTTTGATCTCGATAATGTGCCATATACACAAAAGGTACGAATTGCTTCTTTATATTTAGAGCCTAATCAATTTGTATGGTATCGATGGCTTTGTTCTCGCAAATCACTCGTCACTTGGACAATTTTCATGGAAGAAATGATAGAACACTATGAGGATACATGGAGCAATACCTTCTTTAGCCAATTGATAAATCTCAAACAAAAGGGTTCAATTACTGAGCACATTGAGAACTTCCAAAGATTGAATACAAAGGTAACCAACATTCCAGATGAGCAATTGATTGTTGTATTCATAGGAACTTTAAAGGATAACATTCAACATGAGGTTCGCCTTTGGGAACCCAAATTATTGGAGAATGCATTTAAGGTGGCAAGAAATGTTGAAAGTAAAAATATGGCTATGGCTACTAGAAGGACCAATCCTAACATCTATAGAGACAATAATGCTCCTTCTTCCAAAACACCTCAACCTACAAGGTTGACACCTCAACAATTGGAGGAAAGAAAAACCAAAGGTTTATGCTTTAATTGTGACAACAAGTACATTAAGGGACATAAGTGTGGTGAGAAGAAATTATTCTACATAGATTGTGAAGAGGAAGAAGAACAAGAACCATCTCAAGATGAAAACGTAGAAGCAATTTCGTCTGAAGAGTTTACTCCCACTATATCGTGTAATGCATTGGATGGAATTAGCACTCCTCAAACCCTCAAGATCGAAGGATACATCAAAAATAAAAAGGGAATAGTCCTAATTGATTTTGGCAATACTCATAATTTCATTCACTATAAATTGGCCAAAGATGTCGATTGCTTTGTATATCCAGTGCCAGTGTTTCAAGTAATTATTGCAGATGGAGGAATTATCAATTGCTCAAGAAAATGCAATAAGATAAATCTTACTATGGGGGAATATGAAATGAATAGTCCAATGATTGCTATACCCATGGGTGGTGTATATGTTGTACCAGGAATCCAATGGTTACAATCATTTGGAACAATGGCTTTTAATTTTCAAGAACTTTTCATGAAATTTTCATTGGAAGGAAAATAAATTGAGTTAAGAGGTATCACAGGGAAACCCGGTAAGGTGATAATCTCTAACGGCATGACAAAAGTATTGAAAAAGGGGCATCAAGGTGTTATTGCACAACTATGCTCACTAGATGTTCAAACATTTAAGCCATCTATTCCTCAAGATCCCCAAAGTATCATTGATAAGCATTCCAAAGTATTTGAAGATATTCCCAAAGGTCTTCCACCCACTCGAAATCATGATCATGAAATTCACCTAATTCATGGGAGTGTTCCTCCTAACATTAGGCCATACAGATACCCTTACGCCTAGAAGAGTGAAATTGAGCGCATGGTTGAAGAAATGTTAGAGGCTGACATTATTAGACCTAGCCAAAGTTCTTACTCTGCACCAATGGTAATGGTATTCAAGAAAGATAGCTCATGGCATATGTGTCCAGATTATAGAGAGATCAACAAGATCACTATTAAAGATAAGTTTCCCATTCCCATCATTGATGAATTGTTAGATGAACTACATGGAGCAATCTATTTCACA
>ML784385.1:601879-656732 GCA_009831015.1 Picea engelmannii | reverse complement strand
CTTCTTGGAACAAAGACTATCTTCAGAAGAACAACAAAAATGGGTAACCAATATATTGGGTTATGATTTTGAAATCGTCTATAAAAAGGGGAAGAAAAATGTTGTGGCAGATGCACTCTCAAGAAAGGATGAATATTTTGAGGCCTTTCTCTGTGCTATCTTGATCATCCAACCTGATTGGATAATAGAAACAAGGGATGAATGGAAGAATGACGAAAAAGTGTGGAATCTCATTCAAAGGTTGCAGTAGGATTCCAGTGCATCAGATACATTTACATGGAACAATGATTCACTATGGTACAAAGATCTCTTATATTTATGTAAGAACTCCCAACTCAAACAAAAGGTACTATTGGAATTGAACACCTCTCTAGTAGGAGGGCACTCAAGATTTTTGAAAAACTACCATAGAGTCAAGAAGGATTTTTTTTGGGATGGCTGTAAAACTAATGTTCAAAGGTTTGTGGCAGAATGTTTGGTTTGCCAAAAAAATAAGGTGGAAACAATTAAGACCCTAGGTCTTTTACAACCATTATCCATCCCAAGTCAGTGTTGGGAGGAGGTTTCCATGGATTTCATCACAGGGCTACCAAAGTTTGAAGGAAAGAGTGTCATCATGGTGATTGTTGATAGACTGTCCAAGTACGTACACTTTTGTTCACTCTCTCATCCCTTCAAATCTAGTACAGTTGCTACCGCATTCATGGAGACAGTTCAAAATCTACATGGCAGCACAAAGATTATTGTAAGTGACAAAGATCCCATCTTCATTGGACATTTTTGGATAGAATTATTTTCTTGTTTGGGTACTCAATTGACTCATAGCTCATCCTATCATCCTCAATCTGATGGACAAACCGAGATAGTGAACAAATGTCTGGAAGGCTACCTTCATTGCTTTGTCTCTAATAAACAAACACAATGGTTCAAATGGTTACCCTTGGCAGAATGGTGGTATAACACTTCCTTTCATACTGCAACAAAAATGACACCATTTATGGTACTTTATGGATACCACCCTCCTTCCATCACTTCTTCTCTAAAATAAAAATCTAAGGTTCAAGCAGTGGAAGACCACATCGAGAATCAACAACAAGTTCTCCAAATCTTAAAGGAAAACCTGACCATGGCACAGAATCGCATGAAACAACAAGTAGATCAACATCGTAGTGAAAGAAGTTTTGAAGTAGGGGATTAGGTGTTTTTAAGACTACAACCATACAAACAAATGTCCCTCAAGCAAGCCAAGAAGGATAATAAATTATCACCAAAGAACTATGGCCCTTATAAGGTGTTGCAAAAGATTGGTACTATGGCATACAAATTGGAGCAGCCTGCATCTTCACGAGTACACCTAGTTTTCCATGTTTCATGCTTAAATAAGGTTATAGGCGACAAGATCCCAGTTCAAACTATATTGCCAGAACTTGACGAGGAAGGAAAAATGATATTGGAGCCTGAAGCCATCACTGACACAAGAATTTGCCAGCTGAGGAATAGATCCATTTCAGAGTATCTCATTAAATGGAGGAAACTACTAGCTAAATATTCCACTTGGGAAGATGAGTCTTTTATACTGAAGCATCCAGAGTTACTCAAGCATTGCATACAACACTTGTCTCAAGGGGAGTGGCATGTTAATCCCTAATATTGGCTCATTACCCATTAATTGGGGCATATCATATTAGTAATGTTATTTTATTTATGTCGGCTTTAGGCCATTAGTTGTAATTATACCTCCTAGTCTCCTCTATATACCAAGGAGACATTTTCATTTTGAATCATCTGGTACTTGAACATTTAAGTGGGGTAAAAGGAGGTTTCCCCCTCGAAGAGGCTTATTATCTAAAATTATCTCTTTTTCAAGGTGTTGAGTACTTTTTATGAGGTTTTTGTATGCTATATTTATATTTGATTCTTAACAATTGTTTAACACTAAAAGCCTCCGCTATAACCTCTGCTAGAGGGTCTTTTTCCTTGTTGTGAAGTCTCCATTAGCTCCTCATCTATACAACCAAAATTGAACATATCAAAGACTCAAGACTCAAAAAGGTTCTCCAAAATAGGATCTTCACACATGAGTTCTAAAATACCTCCTATCTACCTCATACATCATATTTATACTACAACAAGTGGGTAAAAACCCTTACATCATGACTCAAAACGATAATTTTAAGTGGACTCAACTTGTCCACATTCTAGCTTCCTTTCGCGCAGTTGGTCTTCGATCCAACCATTCCTTGCTTTGACTATGTGTTGATCTTCCTTTATTCTAGGCGTGCTACTTCCTTTGTCCTATGTCACATTGATTTCCCTTGTTTCTTGCCGTGCATTTCTTCCCTAGTCCCTTCTACCCCGTTTATTGCATTGAACCCCAAAATTACCTTCTCTAACATGGTTCATGACATACAAGAGTTCATATTATCTCATTTATGGGTTCCTTTGTAGAGGGTGTGTTTCACCTTCATTTTCAATGCAACCTTTTTCTAATCCCATTTATTGCCATTAATTGATTAATGTGTTTCCAAGTTGAAGCTAAAGTGGAAATTCTACCTAAGCATGAAAAACATTACCCACCTTGACTCTACCCTAGTCACACTATGCTTACCAATGTTGAAGCCAATGTGTGGGACTTCTACCTAAGCATAAACAACATTTCCCACACATGCTCTACCTTGGTTGGCATTTTTTTTAAATTGTTATTTTTTCACGGGTCCCACTAGTTTCTTATGAGAAACATTTCATTTTCCTCAGGATCCCTAAGCGAGCATCTAGAAGGATTATGATTGCCTTTTATATTTTTCTAGCTACAAGCCTCTTAGCCTTTAGCCCCTTCTTCCCATGAAATGAGGTATAACCCCTTCTTGGGCCAGTACACCCGAAAATCCCAAAAGATGAGGAAACGAAAATGATAAGTGTGATTAGGAATGGTATGATGAATCATCAAGGAGACCTCCTAGTAGCAAACATTTCCTCAAGGGTGACCACTTACTAGGCCACAATGTCAACCACCAAGGTAAAACAGGGCAAAGAGAATAATTTCCAAGAAGACGTTCTATAATCAAAGCAACTTTAAATGAAACGTATTCAAATTTCTCAATTATTAAAGTAACACTTACCAAAATTCCTGAATTGTGACTCATGGAGCAAGACCCATTGTCTTTGGGAAACAGACTAATGTGGTGTATGTCATCATGATGAACTGAAGAAGCATGGTGGTAGTGTGGGTCTTCATATGTGTAAGTGGACATCACAAGTCAATCCATCCCTTGGAACTCCATGTCTACAACTTGAGGGCCTTGAGACATAATCTCCTTAGTTATCTGTAGAAGTGGGGGATAACATCTGTCTCTTACTTGTGGACATGTACTCACCATAGAGTGCATGAGAACCTCAACATATCCTGGTTTGAATTGTGCATGTACACATAGAAACAACAAACTACAAAATATAGGGTGGCTCACTCACCCTTTGCTCATATAATCAAAATCCAAAACTTAAAAATTGACAACTAATCTAGAAAACAAAATTTTGCATTTTTCCAAAATTTATAAACTAACATGTAATATGATGAAAGAAAGTGATATAAATCAAATATGAAAAAATGCAAGTAGAGAAAAATAAAAAGTGGAAATGAGATGCAAATAACTACCATGAGAGAGAAAGATGAAAATTCAAGGAAGCAAGATGACTTACCTACTTACCTGGGGCTCAAGGCCCATGGTGATCAAATGTCATAGATGTCAGGTGTAGTCATAGAACTAGTGAAACTAGTTGATCATATCATCAAGGTATCTCACCCTATGCTTAATTATGTAACACAAAAAAGATAAGTGAAGAACATAATAATCATGAGCATAAATAGACATATAATCAATCATGAAATGAAACTCATGTATATGGGTGGGAGCGAGGAAATCATGCTGGGAAGAGAAACCACAAGCCTGATCATCTAAAAAATCTTGCCTGAAAGAATATCCACAAGCCCGATCAATCCATATTTGAAGAGGGCTACCATGCATATATTATGACTCATATTCATCTTCACTTAGCATATCACCTCTTCTTGAGGACTAAGAGGAAATGAGAGACTAGAAGAAAACTGCATGGTTTCCCAAAGAGGAAGATAAGAGGTAAGGGATAGCTTCATGTATGGAGACAAAAAAATGTTTCCTTGTATTTTGAAAATCCTTTAAAGAAACCCTAAAATGAAAATACTTCCATTATATAATATGAGTTTCTGACAGCTCTGGGTTGGCCATGACCTAGTGCCCATCAAAATCTAAGTACAAAGGTGGTTGGGTATATTCATAGTACATGCTCGATTCACCAAAAGGATATTCATCACAACCCTCAAGGGATGTTTGAGATTCATCATGAGTATATTGCGACAAGTCATCCTTGAATGGATGGAAAAATTATGTGAACATATCATCATCGGGCTACCAAGAATCTGAATCATATACACATGAAAACCAGTTCTCCAAAGATGAAAATTCAACCCATTTTTCTTGAGAGTCATCTTCAATGTCATAAATGGGATCTCTATCAAAAATGAAATGACCCACATCCCATATATGTCTCCAAACATGTATGAAATCATCAATATGTTGATTGACCATGTCAGATATATCCTCCACAAGATCATCTATATCATTGAGGCTACTTATTTCTTCATCTTCATGTGTAGGATGAAGGTAGGGTTGGACAACTTCACCTTCATCAAGAAGGCGAATGGACACCGATGTATCATCTAGGTCTTCATTATTGAGATATTCTTACCAAATTTCTACATGGATATGTTCTTCAAGTGCTTCTTTTGCAAGGGGTTGATGACATTCCTTCTCAGTTTCTTCAACTGTTGTCTCATTATCCACTGAGAAACCTTCTCTATAAAGAGTGTCTTTGAGCTCTTAGAAAGTATCTTGCAAATTCTGAGTAGCTGGACCACACACACATGTGTTTTATAGGGGTACCAGGAGGGGACCTTTGGCATGACATAGCCTTCTTCCATTTTGGAAGATGTTCCGGGTGGCAATTCACATGTATCAATCATGGTTGAAAGTTTATAACTATGATTAGATGCATTATAATTTAATTGTATTTTTTTATTTTCAAGACAAGTACTTACAATTATGTCTCTAATATGCATTTAAAATGTGTTATAGGCCAATTTGGAGCATAGAGTGGTGGCAGAGAATGTAGTTGGAAGAGAGAGTGGTGGAGAATGCATGGCCATATATGATGATTCATAGATCAGATATGTTGCATTTGTAAGTTCCAGTTTGTTCTTATGAGAAATTTATAATCATATTGAAGACTTGTTTCAGTTTATCAAAATTGTTATGCATGCCTTAATGGTCAAACTCAATGATTTATATGGTTATGTACCAATTGGGCCGTGTTATGGTTGTGTAGCTTTATGGCCTTGATATATGTATAGGTGTTGATTTTGAAGGAATTTATGATTTTGGTAGTGATGATAGTTGTCAAGGCCTAGCCCAGACCATGTTTTTGTTTGTTTCAGTTTCTCTGCAAACCACCTTTTTTGTTAAAGATGACTATATGCACATAATTTCCTATATTAATAGTTAAAGAAAGTAATTTATATGAAAAATGGATATCTATGCAACTTTAAAATGTTGCCAAGTAATCTTCTTACATTAAGTATCATCACACCACAGAGATCAATAAGAATCAGGTAGACCACCTTGCTAAGTCAACATCTCCTTCAAGTTTGTTAGAGTTCCCCCTTGTTACTTAGTTGGATGTTTCCAAAAAGGAGTTCCATGATCCATTTGTATCTAAGAGAATAACTGAGGGAATTAAGCCTAATGCTAGAAGAGTTTCAATTCAATCAAATTGCAACTAGAAATATGAAACATTGGGAGATTAATTATTTCCCCATTCTAGATCAACTCCATGATTAGCCAAACCATCTACTAGGTGATTACCTACCTTTTGGATATGTTTCACATGATTCAATGTATGTCCATTCTTCATTCTGATTCAATATATGTCCATTCATCATTCTGGTTTCTATGGTTATGTATGAATTGGGTTGTGTAGCTTTATGGCCTTGATGTATGTGATGATAGTTGTTAAGGCCTACCCTATACTATTCTTTTGTTTATTCTAGCTACCTTGCAACCCACGTTTTTTTGTTAAAGATGACTATATGTACATAATTTTCTATATTAATAGTTAAAGAAAGTAATTTATATGAAAAAAGGATATTTGTGCAACTTTCAAATATTACCAAGTAATCTTATTACATTAAATATCATCACACCCCACGGATCAATAACAATCATGTATACCACCTTTCAAATTTGGGTGTTGATTTGAAGTTAGGGAAACTACAAATGAGAAGAAGAGCCCATTTTGGCTAATTATTTCAGCCAAGGACTCATATCTCAAGCCTCATGGTTTCATAAAAAATAACTTTGGCTTCATTGTGTGTATTATAGATTTTGAAGGCCCTCTTTGAAGCATCAAGTACTAAGTCAATGTCTCCTTCAATTTTGTTAGAGTTCCCCCTTGTCTCTAATATAATAACTGAGGGAATTAATCTCGATGCTAAAAAAGCTTCATTTGAATCAAATTGCAACTAACAATATGAAACATTGGGAGATTAATTCTTTCCCCATTCTAGATCAGCTCCAATATTACCCAAACCATCTACAGAGTGATTACTTACCTTTTGGATATGTTTCACCTAATTCCATGTATGTCCATTCTTCATTTTAATTCAATGGATGTCCATTCTTCATTTTGATTCATTCTTCATTATGGTTTCTATGGTTATGTACCAATTGGGGTATGTTATGGTTGTGTAGCTTTATGGCCTTGGTGTATGTCTAGGTGGCGATTTTGATGGACTTTATGATTTTGGCAGTTATTATAGTTGTCAAGGCCTATCCTAGACTATGTTTTTGTTTGTTGTAGCTTCCTTGCAGCGCACATTTTTTGTTAAATATGCCTATACATACATAATTCTCTATATTAATAGTTAAATAAAGTACTTATATGAAAAAAAGGATATTTTTGCAGCTTTCAAATATTTCCAAGTAATCTTCTTGCATTAAGTCTCATCACACCCCACATATCAATAACAATCATGTAGACCACCTTGCAAAGTTGGGTGTTGATTTGAAGTTGAGGAAACTACAAATTAGAAGGAGAGCCCATTATGGCTCATTGTTTGAACCAATGACTCATAGCTCAAGCCCCATGGTTTCATAAACAAGAAATTTGGCTTCATTGTGTGTATTATATATTTTGAAGGCCCTCTCTGAACCATCCTACTAATTCAATGTCTTTGATGCAGGAGCATCACTCCAAG
Organism: Picea engelmannii; assembly: GCA_009831015.1. Lineage (NCBI taxonomy): Eukaryota > Viridiplantae > Streptophyta > Pinopsida > Pinales > Pinaceae > Picea > Picea engelmannii. The sequence continues at coordinate 649,387 of ML784385.1, read as the reverse complement.
ATAGTGACGCGCTAGCCAGCTAGCACATCATAGCACACATTCAATGGAGGAAAGAGGCAGAGCCTTCTCATTTTTCAAATTTTGAATTTGAATTAAATGTTGTAAGGTCGAAGAGCCAAAGTCATGCCTTTAAGCGTGTTGTAGTTAATGTCGCTTTAATGGCTTATAGGAAGAAAGTGATCTAACTCTGATTCATATTAGATGGCCCATTCAATGTAATTCATTGTAATTGATGAGAGTAGGTAGCTTTGAGGGAAGATCTCAAAGAGCCCCCTCATGTAAGAGATCTTGGATCTTATTTTTGAGTAGAGTCTGAAGAGTTGGTAGAGTAAGAAATGTAGAGAAGAGGAGAGTTCTGCAAGAGAGTAGAACAGAGAATAGGTTATAGAAGAGAGAGCCGAGACTCTGTTGCAGTCCGAGCTCAAACACATTGTAAAGAGGCATTTCATATTAATACAAACAGAGAAGTTTTTCCTGCATGTTGTTGTTCATGTGTTTGTGAGTTCATGAATGAATGTCCTTACCTATAGATGATATATTGTAGATGTATGTTATATGTGCATTTGCAGGTTATAGACAGAAGTCGTTATTTGTTGGGTTCTTTGATCCCATGTATGGTTCTTTGCGGCTTCATGCAAGACGTTGCATGATAGAAGACTGCGGGTTCTGTAAGCTAGTGCATAGAGTGCACTTATGAATTCTACAGAATTTGGACAGAGCTATTCCAGGACGGTGCACCAGAGGAAGTCATTGATTCAAGGAGGAAGCCTCAAGGTTGTTGAACACCTTGATGGTAATACTGTGCAGAGGAAGGTACGGAGAAAACAGAATCACTGAGGGTTCTATGGAAACTCTGCCAAGAGGGAATTGAGAAAATGCATAGGATGCATTGAGGAGAACTCTATTTTGAGTTCAGTGAGAAGATAGAGTCACTGAGGATTCTGGAGAACTTTTCCAGGAGGGCATTGAGTTGGTGCAAGTGTGCACAGAAGGAACTCTTTCGAGTTATGAGATAGGAGAAGTGTCAAGGAGAAAGACACTCACAGAGTTGCTGAATACTCTGTTTGTTCAACAAGGAGTGCTTGAGCAGGAGGTTTCCAAGAGGGCACCAAATTCCCCTTTGAAGGGAGAGAAAAGGGTTGATTTCCTTAGAGGTTCAAGTTTTGAAGCTCAGGACGGATAGCACAGTTGTGTGCATGGACCTTTCAAGGAGTGCAGAGATCAAAGGAACCTTTAAGGTTCAGAGAAAGAAAGCTCAGGAGGAGGAATGCCTCTTTGAATACAGGTGGGAGCCAAGGTTACAGGCTTTGCAGTAGAGACAAAGGTCAAGGCCTTTTGGAGAAATAAATATTCCAAGGGAAAGGAAGAAGGGCGTGCTCAATGTAGAGCACAACTTCTATTAGATCATCTAGAGAGAAAGAGATATGGACCGTCAAATCTTGTGCAAAAAAACTGATATTCATCGGATCTAGAGGAAGGCGCACAGAGTTTAACCTCTTGGAGGTCGCGCAGGAGAGAAGTTGAAATGGACGGTGGAGACACTTCATGGAGAAGTGATAAATCCCATGGGCCATTGGATCTCGCAGAGCAGCAAGGGGATTAAGGTTGAGTATCTTCCGATAATCTAAAGCTCAGAAAGGATAGCGACCGTCAAATCCGAATCAACGACAGTCGTTGATCTCATACAAGAAATCGTGAATTCAGTGTTAGTGAGTTTGGAGGGCAGACTAAATTCTTGGTTTCTCCAAGTCTTGAGTTGCGAGGAGAAGAGAAGGAGATCCAGACCATTGGATCCAAGCCACAGGAGAACTGTTGGATCAGAACCTCCATGTCGTATCGCGTATCGGGGGTTGAAATAATTTATTTTCGACTGCGAAGTCATGAAGTGCCAAGTGTCGAGGGCTTGTGGGAAGATGTGGCACATCTGTTAGGTGGGGACCATGTGGTTAACATGTGGCACAAACATAAAACGCACAGAAAAGGTGGAAGTAGGCGACAAGTGGTGAACACGTGTCGCTTGGGAAGGAGTCAACCCATTGTTGACTTATCGTGTCTCGGGGTTTCACAAAGGAGGAGCATGAGGGCTCAACACTCCAAATCATGTAGTCATGAGTTGCGAGTAGTGCTAGTGTTTATCCTAACCGGTGGTTATGCGTGGAAGTCACTAACAAGGAGGGCGCCATACCCGTATCGCATCTCGAGTATCGGCATTTGGAGAAAGAGGAGTCGAGGGTCTTCGACTCATGAACTTGTGAGATCACGAGTTGTGAAAGGTGCTTGTGTTAAGGCCTTGGTCATAGCATCATGGTTGCTTGGAGGAGGTGAAGCTCGCACCTTGTGCATGTTTTCACAGGTGGGGTTTTCATGAAGGACCCGTGGATCAGATTTGTGAGGTTCCAATAGCGATCTGAGGGAGCCGCTTTGACTCGAGGAGAATTTAGAACGATCATGTGTGGATCTTAGCCTGAGGGTAGGGGGTCTTGCTATCACTTTGGTATTAGAGATTGTTTCTGTCGGTATATTGCAAGCAAAGGGAGCTAGAGGAAAAAGGAAGATAGGGTGTTGAAGCTCTGTGGTTATTGTTCGTGGTTACACAACAATCAATAGATAGTCATGTCGACTGTAAGGAAAAGCTGGAAGTACTCTCGGTCATAAAGTAACAACAACAAATTTACCAAGAGGGAAGATTGAAGGTGAAGATGGCTACTGAAGTCCATGGACATGGTGGAAAGAAAAACCATCAGTAGAACGGAAAATATGAGATGGATAAAGAACTCGCTGAGATAAGAGCGAGGATGGAGGAGCTTGCATTTCGAATGCAACAGGACACAAGAACATGATGGGTATATGAATGGCCCATGAAAATGAAAGAAAAGTGGCCATTCAAGGAGTTGTTGGCCAAAATACAACAAAGGTTGTTGAAAATATGGCTGAGGTATGCTGAAAGCCTTAAAGACATAGAGGAAGTGGTTCATGTGTGTGAGCCAAAAGCTGGGAGAAATCTCAGAGATGATGAGGAGAAGATATAACTGGAAGATCTCGTGAACTGCCAAGAAGGCAGTGAAGAAAGTTCAGATTGTCAGATGAGCAATATGATGGGATCATTGGAGGATCTCATAGACTGCCAAGTGGGTAGTAGAAAATTCCTAATTTTCCAAGTGAGCAGGGAGAAGGAGATGAGACTATCTGAAAGTCTCGGGAGCTCAGAAGTGAGTTCATGTTAGCAAGGAGTTTTGATGGAGATGGGATCGATTGATCTCATAGAATGCCAGGTAGACAACAGAAAAATCCCATACTGCCAGGTGGGCAAGGGAGAGTAGATGAGACTGTCTGAAAGTCTTATGAACTCAAGGATGAGTTCATATCAGCAAGAGGAGTTGATGGAGAAGGAGGATCAAAAATGTCTTCTGATCATTGGAGGAATTGAGATATTCTTGCCACTTAGCCCAGTTGAGGTGAGAGATTGTGTTGCATAGGAAACAACAGAAGGACATCCAGTTGTGACTGTCAGTGAGAAAGAAGAGCTAGATCAGACATCAAAATCTTCCCCAGTAAAAGAATAACATGGGGATAAGATACTCACTCCATGGGAGTTGGAGTTAGAAATGATGGAGGATTGGTTAAGCCATTCAGAGCCAGTAGATGATTACCATGAACATACAGTCATGCAGATGTTATCAGAGGAGAATTTTGAGGAATCGCTCAGAAATTTCAGCCAGGGAGCTGAACAAATGATAACTGCAATGTCAAGGCATGCAACAGTAGATGAAGGAAAATTCCAGTCTGAGGAGCAGCTGGAGGAAGCTGTAGATATGCCAACATGAGAGTTGATAGTCAAGCTGTCAGAAGAGGAAGTTGAGAAGAGACTCAGTGATGAAACTGCAAAAGAGGAGTCTGCAGCAGAGTGGCCAGCTAGTGTGACAGAAGAGGAAAGCAACATGGGGGATCATGATGATCTACCCACCAATAAGGAGGAAGTGCATCCGAGCAGACTGCATAAATGGAGCCAGCCACTATAGCAGCTGGACGAGATAATTGAGGAGATCAGAAGGTTGATGTTGATGATATGATCAGTAGAAGAGGTCAGCAAAGGGAAGCTGAGTAGAGGAGAACTTGCCATAGCAGTAGGGCAGCGAAAGCAACAAAGCAATGGAGTGGATGGACAGCTCCAGAGAATTGTTTGGGATCCAGGTGGATTTCAACAGTGATGCTGGGAAGATCATGAGTAGGAGATCATGAATTTTTCATAGCAGAGGAGTATGATGCAGGAGCATTGCTCCAATATAGCTACGCGCTAGCTATCCAACACATCACAGTGCACATTCAATGGAGGAGAGAGGCACAACCTTCTCATTTTTCAAATTTTGAATTTGAATTAAATGTTGTAAGGTCAAAGAGCCAAAGTCGTGCCTTTGAGTGTGTTGTAGTTAATGTCTCTTTAATGGCTGATAGGAAGAAAGGGATCTAACTCCAATTTGGATTAGATGGCCCATTCAATGTAATTCATTGTAATTAATGAGAGTAGGTAGCTTGGAGGGAAGAGCTCAAAGATCCCCCTCATGTAAAAAATATTGGATCTTATTTTTGAGTAAAGTCTGAAGAGTTGGTAGAGTAAGAAAAGTAGAGAAGAGAAGAGTTATGTGAGAGAGTAGACAAGAGAATAGGTTAGAGAAGAGAGAGCCGAGACTCTATTGCAGTCCGAGCTTGAACACATTGTAAAGAGGCATTTCATATTAATACAAACAGAGCAGTTTTTCCTGCATGTTGTTGTTCATGTGTTTTTGAGTTCATGAATGAATGTCTTTATGTGTTGATGATATGTTGTAGATGTATGTTAGATGTGCATTTTCATGTTACAGACATAAGTCATTATCTGTTGGGTTCTTTGATTCCAGGTCTGGTTCTTTGTGGCTTCATGCAATAAGTTGCATGACAGAACACGACAGGTTTTGTAAGCCAGTGCATATAGTGCACTTCTGAATTCTGTGGAATTTGGATAGAGTTGTGCCAGGAGGGTGCACCAGAGGAAGTCATTGACTCAAGGAGGAAGCCTCAAGGTTGTTGAACACCTTGAAGGTAAGAATGTGCAGAGGAAGGCAAAGAGAAAATAGAATCACTGAGGGTTCTGTGGAAACTCTTCCAAGAGGGCATTGAGAAAATGCACAGGATGCATTTAGGAGAACTCTATTTTTAGTTCAGTGAGAAGATAGAGTCACTGAGGATTCTAGAGAACTCTGCCAAAAGGGCATTGAGTTGGTGCAAGTGTGCATAGAATGAAATCTTCCGAGTTCTAAGATAGGAGAAGTGTCAAGGAGAAAGACACTCATAGAATTGTTGAATACTCTATTTGTTCAGCAAGGAGTGCTTGAGCAGGAGGTTGCCAAGAGGGCACCAAATTCCCCTTTGAAGGGAGAGAAAAGGGTTGAATCCCTTAGAGTTTCAAGTTCTGAAGCTTAGGATGGATAACACATTTGTGTGCAGGGACCTTGCAAGGAGTGCAGAGATCGAAGGAACCTTGAGGTTCAGAGAAAGAAAGCTTAGGAGAAGGAACACCTCTTAGAATACAGGTGGGAGCCAAGGTTACAAGCTTTACAATAGAGACAAAGGTCGAGGCCTTTTGGAGCAATAAATCTTCCAAGGGAAAGGAAGAAGGGCATGCTCAATGTAGAGCACAACTGCTATTAGATCATCTGGAGAGAAAGAGATCTGGGTCGTCATATCTTGTGCAAAAGAACCGATAGTCATTGGATCCAGAAGAAGGCACATAGAGTTTAACCTCTGGGAGGTCACGTAGGAGAGCAGCTGAAATGGACGATGGAGACACTTTGTGGAGAAGTGAAAAATCTCGTGGGTCATTGGATATCATAGAGAAGCGAGGGGATTAAGGCCGAGTATCTTTCGATACTCTAAATCTCATAAAGGATAGCAACCATCAGATCCGGATCAACGACAGTCATCGATCTCATACAAGAAATCGTGAATTCGGGGTTCATGAGTTTGGAGGGCAGACCAAATTCTTGATTTCTCCAAGTCCTAAGTCTTGAGGAGCAAGGAAGGAGATCCATACTGTTGGATCCAAGCCATGGGAGAACCATTGGATCAGAACCTCCGCGTGGTATCACGTATCGGGGGTTGAAATAATTTATTTTTGACTGTGAAGTCACGAAGTGTCGAGTGTCGAGGGCTTGTGTGAAGACGTGGCACATCCGTTAGGTGGGGACCGTGTGGTTGATAGGTGGCACAAACATACAATGCACATAAAAGGCAAAAGTAGGCAACAGGTGGTGAACACGCATCCCTTGGGAAGGAGTCAACCCATTGTTGACTTATCGCTTCTCGGGGTTTCGCAAAGGAGGAGCACGAGGGCTCAACACTCCAACTCACGAAGTCACAAGTCGCAAGTAGTGCTATTGTTTAGCCTAGCTGGTGGTTATGCATGGAAGGCTCTAACAAGGAGGGAGCCATACCTGTATTGCATCTTGGGTATCGACATTTGGAGAAAGAGGAGTCGAGTACCTTCGACTCACGAACTTGTGAGTTGTGAAAGGTGCTTGTGTTAAGGCCTTGGTCATAGCGTTGTGGTCGCTTGGAGGAGGTGAATTTCATGCCTTGTGCATGTTCGCATAGGTGGGGTTTTCATGAAGGACTTATGGATTAGATTCATGAGGTTCCAACAGGGATCCAAGGGAGCCACTTCAACTCGAGGAGAATTTAGAACAATCCTGTGCGGATCTTGGCCTGAGGGTCGGGGGTCTACGTCAGTATCCTTCAAGTCTATTAGAATTCCCCTTGTTACGTAGTTGGATTCTACCAATAAGGAGTTCCATGATTGATCGAGGAGGCTCCCCAGGCTCATAAAATGCTCAAAACTCAAAGTTATCAGAATTGGATGAAACCAATTCCATCATGACCAACTCGTCATGTTGATTTTGGCCATATATTAATTTCCTCAAAAAAGACTCTGGATGTGAAAAATATCGCATGACAATTAGATTCTTCTATGGCAAATGTCAATGGTCAACTGGAAAATGAATAAGTTCCACATGGCCCAGACATGGGAAACCACGTGGCACTTCACTACTAGTTGGCATGTAAAAAGTATTCGGGGGTTCATGGGATTCAAACCTCTGACCCATGGCTAGCTCCAAGTCTTTGGAAAAGTTCAATTACCAACCTGCCAAAGTCAAATTTATGAAAAAAACCCACTTTCCTATAGTTTTGGGGTCAAATATCCAAAGGAGGGCACAAGGGGGCTAGGGCTAAGCCCCAGCATGTGGTTTCATTCCAGGAGTGCGCCCATGGGCTAATTCTGGGCGCACCAAAGGGCAGATTAGCCCAGATCCCATGGAAGGAGCCCCAAAACTAGGAGCTAACAGTTAAGGGGGCTGGCGCATAGCACTTGGAGCATTGACACTTGGCCATGTGGCCCATGTGACCTGATAAAGGGGGCACGTGCCCTGTCTTGGGGGCTACTCTGCATTTTTGGTTTAAAAGTGGTTTTTAATCATTACAGAGGTGATTTTTGTCTGATATTATGCCTAGAAAATGGATTTTTTGAGGATTTTAGGCCATTTGAAGGGAGATTGATCCCATAAAGAGGCCATATCTTGAGGGAAGTTTGGATTCCTAGGCGTTTTTCTCATGTTGTTGAGAGGATTTTGATGGTGCATGCATGAATTTGAGCAAGGAGGTCTTGCACATAAGACATGAAGCATGTAATGTAAAAACAAAGAGAATTGTAAGATAACTTTGAGCATTTTAAAGAGCAATAAAGAGGTCCTCCATTTGGAAGCAGGCCCAAAGACATAGCCAACGATTGGTGAACTCCGTTATCAACCTCTTGTCTCTATTTCTCTTTCTATTTTGCTATTCTATTATCTTAATTTGTAGCATGGATATTAATGGATGATCTATTTATTCATTAATAAGAATCAATTAAAATTCACATTTGATATTCTGCAAACAAGATAATAAGTTTATGTATTTTGCATTCTTAGCGATCCGATGAAAAAGGTACAGTAAACTAACTTGGAAGTTATCAGTAATACCTTCATTTTTGGATCAATTTTATGGTATCCGAGCATTTTGTTGTGAAGGTTTGATAGGAATTGCAAGCATTGGATGCTCACAAGAGAAAAACTCAAGCGAGGAGAAGGCAAACTTGAGGCTCTTGACACAGAGATTCAAAGGAGACCGCATAAGCAAGAGATGTCTTCGCCATGGAAATTGGGTCCCTTCAAATCTGAAGATGATTTATTTGAGGCCTTTAAATTGATGCAAGCCATGGTAGAGGAGATTTACCATGAAAGAGGTCAGCGAAAGAATCCAAAAGTTGAAGAAGGTGAATCTTCGGTAAGAGTAGAAGGAGGAGTTGGAGGTGGTGGACCTTCGGAACCTTCTTCTCCTTCATCATTATCATCTAATAATGAAGCAAGTGTACATTCCTCCAAGGATAAGCAGAAAACTCATCATTCTTCTTATATTCCATTATTAAAGTTAGATGTAAAGTTTCAATTACCCACTTACGATTGTGAATTAGATGCAAAAAAGATAGATAATTGGGTGAGACAATTAGAAGTCTATTGCAGGATACAAAAGATTGTTGATGATGAAACTAAGATCCAACTAGCAAGTCTCAAATTGGGAGGCACAACTCTCATATGGTGGGAAAGAAGAACTAGATATGATCTTAAGAAAAGTGGTAAAACAATCTCTTCCTGGAATGATTTTTTTATTGCATTAAAACAACAGTTTTACCCTTTGGCTTACATGGAACAAGAAATGATGAATTGGCAATGTTTAAGGAAAACAAAAGGTCAAAGTGTACAAGATTATTCTCAAACATTTCGTAAGAAAGCATTAAATTTGGGTATTCCTTTATATACACAAGAGACACTCCTAAAATATATTGGTGGTTTACATTCTTATCTTAAGCACACTATTCTTATGCTAAATCCTTCTAACTTTGATGAAGTATGTGTACAAGCCATTCACATTGAATCAAGTAAAGGGAATGTTGGTGATAGTGTTTCTACAGATACTTGGCAAAGAAAGGATGCAAGGAAAAGAAAAGAGAAGAAGACATCCACATCAAGAAAGGAGAAGCCTACTTGCAAGCATTGCAAGAAAGTAGGTCATGATGAAGATCATTGTTGGGTCTTACATCCTGACTTGAAGCCAAAGAAGTTTGTCAATAACGAAAGGAAGAATACCACAACTACGACAGTTCAAGTGGATCTTGGATCAAATTCCGGTGATGAGACACAGGTTGTAGCTATGGGAATCCGAGGTATAAATTTTGTTGCAAGTTCTAGCTCTTCTAGTTCAGTTGATGTAGATGATGAGTATAAGAGGAATGAACTTTTCCACATAAGGGTTATAACACATAATGTTAAAGTTGATACTCTTGTAGACAGTGGACCACAAGCCAATCTAATCAGTGAAGATGTTGTGAATAACTTGGGACTTGAAACTAAGTCACATTCTAAACCATATCCATTGGCATGGATATGTGGTGATAAAAATTTACAAGTAACCAAGCAATGTAAAATCAAGTTTGCAATCACTTCTAATTATGTTGATGAAGTAGAGCTTGATATAGTGCCATTGGACATATGTGGAATTGTATTGGGAATCCCATACCTTTATGATAGGAAAGACATATTCTATAGGGAGGAAAATAAATATTGCTTCAATAAAGATGGGAAGGAGTACATTGTTCGTGCTCATCGCATGAAAACTGGCAGGTCCTTTGCAGCTGCAGGGCAGTTAAAAAGAATGGTAAATGCAAGAAAAAGTTTAACACTTATGTTTGTAACAAAACATGAAGTTAGTGATGCTAAACATGAGATGGTTCAGTATGTTTCTAACAGTCATGAAGTGTCACCAAAGGTACAGCATGAGGTTCAGCTGCATAATTTGATTATTGTTCCTATTCAAAAGGGGAAGCATGTTTTGTCATTTTCATTTGCATACTCAGTATTGTTGATTAGTTTGTTTTTGTTCAGTTGTGTATGGCTGAAAAGTGCGACAAAGAATGTAGATGATTGTGCGATAAATGAAATGATTACTTGGATAAATAATGTTATCTCAGTTTTCATGTTTGTTATGATTAGTCAGGTGATCATTATCCCAGCAGAGAGGATGGATGATATAGGACAAAGTGGGGAGGCAATACCCTCACTTCTTACCGGAGTAAAAGCAGGTTTTTGGTGGTCCAAAAGCTTCCAAATTGGGGAGGAATGATCCAGGAGGCTCCCCAGGCTCAAAAAATGCTCAAAAATCAAAGTTCTCAGAATTGGATGAAACCAATTCCATCGCAACCATCTTGTTGCACTGATTCTAGCCATATATTCATTTCCTCAAAACATACTCTGGATGTGAAAAATATCACATGACAATTAGATTCTTCTATGGCAAAAGTCAATGGTCAACTAGCAAATGAATAAGTGCCACATGGCCCAGAAATGGGCAGCCACATGGCACTTCACTACTGGTTGGCATGTAAAAATTATTTGGGGGTCCATGGGATTCAAACTTCTGACCCATGGCTAGCTCCAAGTCTTTGGAAAAGTTCAATTACCAACCTGCCAAATCAAATTTATGAAAAAAACCCACTTTCCTATAGTTTTGGGGTCAAATATCCAAAGGAGGGCACAAGGGGGCTAGGGATAAGCGCCAACACATGGTTTCATTATGGGGAGCATGCCAAAGGGCTAATTTTGGGTGCACCCAAGGGCAGATTAGCCCAGATCCCATGGAAGGCGCCCCAAAACTAGGAGCTAACAGTTAAGGGGGATGACGCATAGCACTTGGAGTGCTGGCACTTGGCCATGTGGCCCCATGTGACCTGGTAAAGGGGGTGCATGCCCTGTCTTGGGGGCTACTCTGCATTTTTGGTTTAAAAGTGGTTTTTAAACATTACAGAGGTGATTTTTGCTTGATATTATGCCCAGAAAATGGATTTTTTGAGGATTTTAGGCCATTTGAAGGGGGATTTGATCCCAGAAAGAGGCCAGATCTTGAGGGAAGTTGGGATTCCTCATCTGAGCCTTGAAAACTATAAGAACCAGGATTTTTGAATCTTGGAGGAGACTTTTTGATGCAGGGTTTTGAAGGAGCAGTTTGTAAATTTTGGCCTTTTCTCATGTTGTTGAGAGGCATTTTTCTCATGTTGTTGAGAGGATTTTGATGGTGCATGCATGAATCTAAACAAGGAGGTCTTGCACATAATACATGAAGCATGTAATGTAACAACAAAGAGCATTGTAAGAGAACTTTGAGCATTTTAAAGAGCAATAAAGAGGTCCTCCATTTGGAAGCGGGCCCGGAGACGTAGCCAACGATTAGTGAACTCCGTTATCAACCTCTTGTCTCTATTTATATTTCTGTTTTGCTGTTCTATTCCCTTCATTTGCAGCATGGATATTAATGGATGATCTCTTTATTCATTAATAAGCATCAAGTAAAATTCACATTTGATATTCCGCAAAAAATATAATAAGTTTATGTATTTCACATTCTTAACGATCCGATGCAAAAAGTATAGTAAACTAACTTGCAAGTTATTAGTAATACCTTCGTTTTTGGATCAATGATCCATTTGTCTCTAAGAGAATAGTTGAGGGAATTAATCCTGGTGCTAGAAGAGTTTCAATTGAATCAAATTGCAACTAGCAATCTGAAACACTGGGAGATTAGTTATTTCCCAATTCTATCTCATCTCCAAGATTAGCTAGACCATCTACTGAGCGATTACCAACCTTTTGGATATGTTGTACCTAATTCAATGCATGTCCATTCTTCATTGTGATTCAATGCATGTTTAGTCTTCATTATGATTCATTCTTCATTCTAGTTTCTATGGTTATGTACCAATTGGGTTGTGTTATGACTGTGTATCTTTATGTCCTTGATGTATTTCTAGGTGGTGATTTTGATGGACTTTATGATTTTGAAAGTGATGATAGTTGTCAAGGCCTAGCCTAGACTATGTTTTTGTTTGTTCTAGCTGCCTTGCAATCAACCGTTTTTGTTAAATATGCATATACATACATAATTTTCTATATTAATAGTTAAAGAAAGTACTTTATATGAAAAACGGATATTTGTGCAGCTTTCCAATATTTCCAAGTAATCTTATTGCATCAAATATCATGACACCCCACTGATTAATAAGAATCATGTAGAACACCTTGCAAAGTTGGGTATTGATTTGAAGTTGGGGGAACTACAAATTAGGAGATCCTATTATGGATCTTTATTTGAAGAAAGGACTGATATCTCGAGATCTATGGTTTCATAGACACAAACTTGGGCTTTATTGTGTGTATTATATATTTTGAAGGTCGTCTCTTAACCATCATGTACTAAGTTAGAGTCTCCTTCAAGTATGTTAGAGTGCCCCCCTGTTACTTTGTTGGATGTTTCCAATAAGGAGTTCCATGATCCATTTGTCTCTAATAGAATAGCTGAGGGAGTTAAGCTTGATGCTAGAAGAGTTTCAGTTGAGTTAAATTGCAACTAGCAATCTGAAACATTGGGAGATTAATTATTTTCCCATTCTATAACAACTCCAAGATTAGCCAAACCATCTATTGAGTGATTACCTACCTTTTGGATATGTTGCACCTAATTCAATGCATGTCAATTATTCATTCTTGTTTCTATGGTTTTGTACCAATTGGGTTGTGTTATGGTTGTGTAGGTTTATGGCCTTGATATATGTGTAGGTGGTGATTTTGATGGAATTTATGTTTTTGGCAGTGATGATAGTTGTCAAGGCCTAGCCTAGACTATGTTTTTGTTTGTTGTAGCTGCCTTGCAACCCACCTTTTTTGTTAAATATTCCTATATGTACATAATTGTCTATATTAATAGTTAAAGAAATCACTTTATATGAAAAAATGATATTTGTGCAGATTTCAAATATTGCCAAGTAATCTTGTTTCATTAAGTATCATCACATCCCACGGATCAATAACAATCATGTAGACCACATTGGAAAATTTGGTGTTGATTTGAAGTCGTCGGGACTACAAATTAGAAGGAGATCCCATTATGGCTCATTATTTGATCCAAGGACCCATAGCTCAAGCCCCATGGTTTAATGAACAATAACTTTGGCTTCATTGTGTGTATTATAGATTTTGAAGGCCCTCTTTGAACCATCTTACTAAGTCAATGTCTCCTTCAATTCTATTAGAGTTCCCCCCTATTACTTAGTTGGATGTTTCCAACAAGGAGTTCCATGATCCATTTGTCTCTAAGATAATCATTGAGGGAATTAATCTCGATTCTAGAAGAGTTTCATTTGAATCAAATTGCAACTAGCATTCTAAAACACTAGGAGATTAATTCTTTCCCCAACCTACATAATCTCCAATATTAGCCAAACCATCTACAAAGTGATTACCTACCTTTTGGATATGTTGCACCTGATTCAATGTATGTCCATTCTTCATTCTGATTCAATGTATGTCCATTCTTCATTCTGATTCATTCTTCATTCTGGTTTCTATGGTTATGTATTGATCCAAGATCTTTTCATCGTGACTTATAAAGAATTGCATTAAATGAGCATAAATTAAAGTGCACCATTAAAGAAGGGAAAACTAAAAAATGAAGAGACATAAGCATCAAATATGAACAAAAAAACTTGATAACAGAGTTTTTCCCTGGTGGACTACGTCTCCAGGTCCTTCTCTCCAATGGGTAGGCTCTTTCATTAAATTAGCAAAAGAATTTGGAAAAATACATAAGTATACCTCATTCTGAAATTAAGCTGCAGAAATAATGCTCAGATCAAAAAATAGACAACACCACTAAATTTGTGGCATCAAATTACCCAAAAATGACTGTCTCCATGCGTCGATCTGAATCTGGCACTCCCAAGCCCAAGCATAATTCTATATGGGTTTTCGTGCCCTCTGCAACTTGCAATGATGGTTGTACTTTGCATTAAAAAGAGTTACTAGATGGTCGTATGACCCACATGCCTCCTCCTATGTGGCTGGGAGGATGCACCTTTTAATAATTAAACTGGGCGTTTGTTTCAATGTGGTACCCACAACCTGTTGGTTAGGGGCGGATATATTAAGGCGTTGGTTATGGCGGAAGTCTCGGGGTCAAGCCCCATATACTATCCTTTTGGTTTGGTATTGTTATATGGTGTAAATAAATATATATCCATTCCACTATTGTTAGTAGTGTCTCTAGAACCTTCTCCAATGAAATACAACCATGGTTATAGTTGGTGTGGTCTGCTAGATTTTGCGGACCCACCAACTATTTTTTTTCAAATTTTGTTCACAGGTTGTCCTCGTGCATTTCCTGTCTACCACATGGCAGCCCTTGATTGGGCCACCCAGCAGCCTCTCATTGGGCCACATTTTCCCCTACTAAGTCAGAACACCACATCAGTGCACCACATCAACATTCCATGTCATCCATATGGACTGCCATGTGGCACAATCTGATTGGTCCACGGATCGGTCCAAAGGTGAAAAAACTGGGTGACACGTGGTAGCCTCTGGTGTTGCCATGTCATCATGCTAACATCAAAATGCCATGTGTCACTTCCCTGATCCTGCAACATGTGTTGTACGGATGCTGACGTCAGCAGTATAGATGCTGACTCATCCCCTGTTGACTGGCCTAGGTCGACCAAACTTTGACAACAAATATCTTTAACAGAGTTATGACGTTCAATCTGTAACTCCGTTTGAAGATCCATTTGCGCAGTTAGAAAGATTGCGACACACTCTTGACGATCATGCCATTTTCACTGAGTTTTGGGAAATTTGAATTTTTTCTCTTTCTCTGTTTGGTAGAGCCATTATGAGCATCATGAGTTGCTTCTGTGAGTTTTGAGTTGTTCTTAGCCTTCTCTGAATCCTTTTTGGATCACTCCGTCCCACTGATAGATTTTTGGACCACCTAAATATTTCATCAATCAATAGGTAAGTGAGGGAAGAGTCCCCTCACTTTTTCCTTCTCTATCCACTTTGCCTTACTTGGATGTGTGCCTTTCAAGCCTACTCAAAGATAATCAACATCACCCTTGCGTGAATTCCTTGTCCTCCTATCCAGGATGATATCTTCATGTAACTCATCCAATTACTCAGGTGCAAATTCATCAACTAAAGGTATTGAAACTTCATCATCTTGATCCATGATCATGGGAGGCTCAAAAAGTTTGAAGTTCTCAACGTTCACAACTGAGAAAATATGCATGTAAGGTGGAAGATCCAGACAAAAAGAATTGGTACCACTTTTCTCCAAGATAGTGAAGGGTCCATAATGAATGTGCTTGATTTTCTTGCCTTCACTCATCAATATCTCCTTGCTGATGTGAAGACATACCCAGTCTCCAACTTGGAACTGATTATCAACCATGTGCTTGTCATGCCGAGCTTTATACTGTACTTGAATTTTCTCCAACTGTTCCTTGACTACCTAGTGTATTTGTTGGATCCTTTGGATGAACTTGTGGGCTCTGTCCTCTTTTTGTTCTTCATTCCCATCGGTATCTCTCCCATACATCAAGTCTAAAGGAACCTTTGGTAGGTACCCAAAACATGTTTCAAAAGGTGAAATCTAAGTGGATGAATGTAAATATCGGTTGTACACATGTCGTACATAGGGTATTTATTCATCCCATAACTTGGGATGCTTTTTGCAATATCCTCAAATAAAAAGTATCGTTGTTTGATGTACCACCTCTATCTGTCCATCGGTCTATGGATGGAAAGCAATGCTCCTCTTCAATTTGGTGTCTATCATACTCCACAAGCTAGTCCAAAAGTCCCCAAGGAATCAAGTATCTCGATCTGAGACAATGGATGTGGGTAATCCAAAGTGAACCCAAACATATTGAAAGAAAAGATTAGCAGTCTACTCAGCAATGATATGCTTTTTACATGGCATCAAGATACACATATTTTTGAACCTATACACTACAACATACAAATAATCATTACCCCCTCTGGTCATTGGTAACCCCCCTACAAAATCCATGGAGACACTTTCCCATGGATGGAATGGAACATGAAGTGGTGAGTATAGCCCCAGTTTTCTATTAGTGAGCTTACAAGTAGAACACATCACACACCCCTTTACATATTTAGTTACAATTTCTTTCATTTGAGGCCAGTAACAAAACCTCTACAAATGAGCCATAGTTTTTCCTACCCCAAAAATCCCAGACACAAGAGAAGTGTGATCTTCTCATATTACATGGACTCATTCACTTGTAGGAATACATAGCTTTCCAATATGGTAGAGTAGTTTTCCCTGTAGACAACAGTTCTCTACCTGTGTACCATGTGTTAGCTTCGCATATACTTATTTAAAATATTCATCGATGGCATACTGTTTTACATAGCTATCATGAGATAAAGAATTATTCTTCAAAATAATAGAAGCAACAATAGGAGGTCTAGAAAGAATATCAACTACCTTGTTACTTATACCCTTTTTGTGCTTGATTACCAAATGAAATTGTTGTAGAAAACCCATGCATCTGTAGTGTCAAGATTGTTGCAATTTGGTCTGTGCTTGGATATACTATAAGTTTTGATGATCTTTATGTATGAATGTTTCCTTCCCTAACAAGTAGTGCTTCCATTTATTTACGCTCTAGACTAATGCATACAACTCTTTGTCATATGTAGGATAGTTAAAAAAAACTTGGTTAAAAGATTCAGAGTGGTAACATATCGGCTTACAATATTGCAACAATACTACACCCATTGTGTATCCACTGGAATCTATCTCGATCTTGAAAGGCTGTTAAATATTGGGCAGTGCTAATACTGGTGCAGTACTGATCTTCTCCTTCAAAATGTTGAAATATTTTTGTTGCTTTCCTTCCCACTGAAAAGTGTTCTTCACACTGGTTAAGACATGCAAAGGAGCTTCTATAAAGGAGAAGTTGGAAATAAACCTCCTCCAATACTGGACTACACCTAAGAAGCTTCAGAATTCGGTTACAATTTTTGGCTCAAGCCAATTTACAATTACGTCAATTTTGGAAGGATCATTTTTCAATTGTCCTCCTCCTACAATATGACCTAAGTACACAAGTGCAGTCTTGACAAACTCACGTTTAGACAATTTTACATACAACGTTTCCCTTTGCAAAGAATCCAATACTTTCTTTACATGCGTCACATGTTCATCCCAAGTCCCGCTAAAAATAAGAGTTTCGTCTAAATATACAATCACAAATTCATCTAGGAAAGGATTGAATACATCATTCATCACATGCATGAAAGTTGTCAGAGCATTACAAATCCCAAATGACATAAGTAACCACTCAAACAATCCCTGTTTGGTTTTAAAGGCATTTTTCCATGCATCCTATTTTGCGACCCTGATTTGATGATATCCACTGTGCAAATCCAACTTAGTGAAATAAACAACATTCTTCAATTGATTAAGTAAATCATCTATGCAAGGAAGAGGGTATCGATTTTTCACCGTGATTTTATTTAAGGCTCGGTAATTGACACACATTATCCATGTGCCATCCTTCTTTGGCAGCATCACGACCGGAGAACCACAAGGAGATTAAATGGGCCTAATGACCCCTTTATACAATAAGACCTGTACCTGGTTCTTGATCTTTCTCATCTCCACAACTGACATCCTGTACATGCCCACATTAGGAAGAAGAGAATCTTACTGAAGATGTATCTCATGTTGGATTTCCCTCTTAGGAGTTAATCCATCTGGTTCCTAAAAAATATCATCATAATTAGAAACAATACCAATTACTTCCTCTTTATGAGATGGATCACACCCTTGGAAAGCGTTGGATGTCTCGACATATTTCTCTCTCATGACCATGAGTACATATCTCTTATTAGTGTTTATGAGTCTTTTCATTTTCACTGCACTAACAAGTGTTGTATTTACCCTCATGTTGTGAGTGTTATTGGATTAATTGGTAAATGTAGACATAAACAGATCTCCTAGATCCCACTGGAAACTAGAACAAAACATAACAGAATATAAGACTTTCCCTAGGATCTAATTATTCAGTTTACTAGCTAACAAGAGATAGACAACATACCTTTTAAATGTCGTTTCCTCTTTCCATTGCCATCCTAGCTCCATTCCAATCCTCCTGTGATATTGAACCTGCAAGGAAACACAAGCCAACCAAAGTGAAAGAAACACAATATACTCAACAAGAACCTATGTATGTGATCAAGGAATCGTACAATAAAACAAGACTAGTTTTATGGGAAAGAGACATATTGTTGTATTAAAGAATGTGGAAGAAAGATACAACCATATGCCTTGATGTTTTCAGGTTCCTTCCAACAATTCCTTTCTTCCCACACACTTCTTTCTCCACGGATTCTAAGACCAAAAATCTATCTTGACAAAGCAAAGTCCAAAGCTACAAATATTATTCAAGCTGACACCAAAAGTTAGCCAACTCAAACCAACTTTCCCCATGAGAAATATTCTCTATTTATAGGATGAAAAGGATAGGGTGAGGAGTTTAGGATGATCCCAAGAGATCAGGGATGCAATTCAAATCCAAACCAATCAGAGGCCAACTCACCCTTAAAGCTTCTATTCTAGAACTTTCAAGAAATTCCTCTTTTTCCTTCGTACGAAAATCGTCGCACCCTTAACACTGAGAAAAGTGTGACGACATTGCAGGAAACTATGGTGAAACCTATGATGATCCTATATCATCGCACCCTTAACACTAAGCAAGGTGTGACGATCCCTTTTTCTAAGGTTTTTGACAAAGGAAAAGTATAATTTCATCTCTCTGGAAAAAATATCTTCATTCTTCTTCGGGGATTCAGGCCATTGATCCTTCTCAAGACAAAGTATAGGTTTACATCATTAATGTTCATAGGGATGATGAAAATAATGTCTAATAATGATCCCCCCAAAGTATGAAGTTAGAACAAAGTGATAGCTGAAACACTTTGTCGAGTGTGTGTAGGGAACGAGGAACACGTCGGTCGGAAACCTGCTAACAAATAAGGAAATACAATACAATAATATATCATCACTAAGGTAGGCATTCCCATACTCATAATACAAATGAATCAAAGAATAAATTCTGACATGCAAATATCCATGTCAATTAATACAGGCCATGGCCACCAAACATACACTGTGGATCCATGCCATTATGACTCAAATCTGAACATAGCCACCAAAAATACATCGTGGATCTATGTGTTAAAGACTCAAATTTTAACATAGCCACGAGACATACACTGTGGATCTATGCAACAGTACAATATGAACATACTCCAATGCAACCTAAATCTATCAGAAAAGATCCAGGGTCTTCTTCTCTATCACTCTATAGTACAAATATAACTATGCGAATACATGTAATGAATTCAAACATGGTAGAAACCACTTGATTATCGATCATTAATGTATATCGTTAACAAATGTGAGGGAAATCACCATTAATGTCAATGAATCCCAAGGTACACAAGTACAATCCAACGGGTGTGAATTTATGAGCTGAAGTCGAACACTTAACGAAATCTCCCAATCAGGGTTCACTAATGAAAATCCACTATCAAAAGTGAGGAAACCTGCCATTGACGCATGCAAGTTCCAAGGTACCAATTAGTTTTTAAGTCTAATTCCTGGATAATTAGTTGAATTCGACAGGAAACGACTCATCATAGGAGGGCCTTAATGTATCCCCGATTAATGACACGAAACAGGTAAAAATATTTGAGGTAGATCAGAGTAACAAGTGATTCAGGACTGACTCAGAGATGGATGATGCAATAGAAGGCTTACAAACTACAGAAATGGTCAACACAATAGAAGGCTTTCTGGGTTGAACTTCTCTTTGAACACATTGACGACACAACAATTGTCTTGGAAACACTGACTCAACAACAGGGATCACATACTAATTTGTAATCTTATAAAGGAGTATGATAAGGAGACAAGTGGATTTTCCAACCTAGAAACAAGGCGAGTGAAAGGGTGTCATGTTCAAAAGATACTCTTCCATAGAATACAGGTTTAGATACATTTCTTTCCCAATTTTTCCCCTACCATTTCTGGCAAGTACCTCTCTATTTTTACACAAGCTTGAGGAGGATAACATATGCCTGAACTATAATATCATCCTTCAGATGATTCCCTCGGAGTATGTTTAACAAACCCTAGGAAGGAGTGGTCCAGTCCCATATGGGCCTTTCGATGTTTGTTTTACAAGTCCAAAGAAAGAAAACTCAAGGTTTTTTCATGTTTAGAGAGTCCGAAAAATACTTGAAGGAAACTCCAAAATGTCATTTTTTGTAAAGTAGTCTGATGATACCGAAAAAGAGATAAACTACCTCTCAAAAAATGTTTTCTTCAATTACTTTAACAAGCGTGAAAAGAACAAGATCGCTCGACAATATTTTCATGTTTAGAGAGTCTGAAAAGAGATTAAAGGGAACTCTAGGGGGTTCCTTTTTCATATAACCTTTACGAGTCTGAAAAGGGGAAAAAATGTATACTTGGTTACATTCTCATTGATTTACGAGCATGAGAATGAACAAAGACTAAGCTCAAAATTGTTTTCATTTTTACGCAAGCTTAAAACAAAACAAAACTATGCTTGGGATAGATTTTATTTTTACACAAGATTAAAACTAGCCAAAACTATGCTTGGACCTATTTTCATTTTTACACAATCTTGAACCAGAGGAAACTATGCTTGAGGTAGGTGGTTTCATTTTTACACAAGCTTGAACCACAGAAAACTATTCTTGGAATTCCCAACGCATTATCCAGGGATGGTTGGTACTTAGCCCCCAGCTTAAGAAGCTAGCGAATTAACTTCAACATGAAGTCTAGAGGCTGTAAGCATTTCCCCCCAAGATTTGTTTCATCTAATGTCACAGGTGGATGGAATGAAGCTTCAAATACTATACATAACAAAGTACTTGAATCAATCGAAGAGGGGGGAAATCTATTTCATTTCTTAACGAGCTTGACACAGGAACATGAACTATGCTCGAGAATCCAGGTTCAATCCCCAGACCTCGTAACCTCTGTTTCATTTTTAACGAGGTTGCCACAAAGGCGAAAAAACTATCCTCGTAGTTGGTTTCATATTTTAACGAGCTTGAAATCATAAAACCATGCTCAAACTCCTCTTCTTGATCATGTCTTCCAAGAGGAGAATGCTCTGGAAGGACACCATTTCAAGGGATAAAACTCGATCATGGGTTCCAAGAGATCTTCACTTGACGGAATAAACATACTCTGGAAGGAACACATGTTGAGGGCTATGACGGGGGTAAGGAGATCAGGCTATAAAATCCCTATTGAAGAGACCACCATGTCAACTACCGGATCTAATTCATAAGAGGCTGAGCTTACAATGAGAGGTTAATCTTCATCGATTTCTAAAGGCATGGGAGACAATGCCACATAATTGACCTGTGGCAGGGGCGATACTGTCTGCATATAAGAATTGTTTAGGGATGTCATTGAGTTGATGGCCAAGTCAGAGCCATCAAATGAAAGTTGATCAATAGTCACAATTCTTCCATCATGAGGGAAAGATATCACATGAAAAAGAGTGGAGATGATAGCTTTCATGGCATAGACATAATAACCTTGCCCAAGGATTAAATAGAAATCCAAGGGGTCTTGGACTACCATAACATCAATAAAGACAGTTTTCCCTCCCAAAGTTATAGGAAATTGAGGAAGGACTCCTAAAGGGTGATTGGTTCTTCTGTTAAAAGCTAGCATATTTTGTGTAACTGACACAAGCTAAGGGTAACCCAAAGCTTGCCAAGAAATAGAGGAAAAAATACTAATGGATTCATCTATCAGCATCTGAGGAACGTCCCGACCACAAACTTGTACTATAAAATTGAAATGAATGTGAGGGGGAAGACGAGGTCCAGTTAGCACACCATAATAAAAAAGGATGCCCTCGTTACTTGGAGGGGGTTCCATAGGAGAAGGAGGAATACCCCCCAACATGGTAGATTCTGTATTGACGAGAAAAATGTGGGAAGAATTAAGTTTACTCTCCAGTGGGAGAGTAGGATCAACCAATGATGGGATCATATTGACCACTTGGGTTTCATTCGCCAAGGGGAGAATGGGGTCGACGAGTGGAAACAAATCGACTGCTTGGGTTTCACCCTCTAACAGGACCGTGGGATCAACCGAGGATGGGATCAGATCGACCACTTTGTCAACCTATTCAACTAAGGATGTGATTTGTGGCTACATGATCAACTGGAATGAACAACGAAGGGACCACATTGATCATTCCATCAACTAGAGGTGGGTCGAGAGTAAGCTTGCGATAAGAAGCTGGAAGTTGAGGCTGGGAAATAGTCATGTCTTCCAGTAATTTTGAGGCTTCTTCCATATGAGGGAAAAGGTGAGTTTGATTAATCCCTTCACATAACATACATGGTAACTTGACTCTACTTTCCTTCTTCCCAATGATATCCTGACTAGTTGATGGGAAGTCATTAACAGGTTTTTCAAAGGATGACAACATGGGTTGGCGAGGGCATGTAGACCATGCTTGTATAACCTTGGATAGACTAGGGAAATCCTTAAGAATATGGATACCCTTACAAATATTTCAAGGGTACTTGGGATTATGGGTTGTTTTGGTGATCTGGGCGTCATCAACACTCCCAGCATGATTATTAGTAACTGGTGGTTTTCAAACATGTCTAGAAGTGGTTGGAAGTTTATACCCTTTCTTTTTTTTCTTCTTCTTAATCTTCCTTTTCTTCTTCTTCTTATCCACCGATTTACTAGCTTTAGAGCTTTCAATAGGCAAAGAAGACAAAATGGAAGAAGACCTTGCAAGTGAAGAAGGCGAAGAAGATCCTATTGGTGAAAAACGAGAAGGATCAACATGAGGTTGATGTTCTTGGGGGAGATTTCTTACAACCGAAGCACTAAATGCATTTAGAATTACCTGAGTGGAAAACAACCATATAGTAATCCAATTGTGAGACCTGGAAGGTTCAAAGTAGTGATGTGAGGAGGACCTATGTTTCTGTAAGAAGGAAAACAAAATTCTCCCCCGAAGTAGGGGTTTCTTCATTAGTTGTTCCGAGAACTGACGCCATAAAAAACAAATCCAAAATAGAGTTTTCTAGGGAAAATAAACAACATACACTAAAAATATAGTAAAAAAGCAAGAAAACAAAACCTTCTCACAATGAGCACACTAGTTGGTGATGAAATCCAACATCGTGGGAATAATGTAAGAAGGGGCTGAGATAGAGCAGGTGGAAAAGTTACATTGATGAACTGCTTAAAGGAATTACGCCTTGGTGCAAGCTCCAACACATAATCATGGGTATACCCTCCAAGGAGCCCGAGTGATTTTGGCCAACTTCGATTCCAGGTACAGCGAAGACTTTCCCCTTCATTGTCACCTCATGTAAAGACCCTAAAGAGATAGGTCACTAAGGTTACCAAATACAATAATGATTCTTGGGGAAACAACCGACAGTCCAATACACGTGCAAAGGTAAGGTAACTAAGCCCGAAATCAACTCGAGAATGTCCCCATAGGATTTTCTTCTCAAGTGACCCTCAATAATATGCACAATCTCTACACCAAGACCAACAAACCAGGGTGAGTAACTCTGTCAGCCCTAATCCGACCTCGTGATTGACCCTTGTGTGAGAAGATATTCCTAGGAATAAATGTAGCAAGTGGATTTAACTCTCCCCATCACAAGATACTATGTTTGTTTGTAGCTTTGGAAAGTTATCTTTCACACATATTCCAAATCCCTACACCCTAAGCTAATGTAGGTTTGCTACCAGAAAATATAAGAATGCCTAATCAATTTTTATAAGCGCTTTATTTTAAGGCTATTGTTTACTCAAGAGGAAAGATGGCATGGACTAAATGATGTTTTGACCAACTCTAAACAATGAAAATAAATGAGAATGAAAATATTTCACTTCGATGAAAGCTATATTACGAGAAGGAGAAAATGTTTATCATTCCCAGATGCACAATGTCCCAAAATTTTATTAAACTCATAAATATCAAGATATTTAAGAAATGCACCAAAGAGATTGTACACCAATACACGATTCTTCCCCCCCTGACCATGAGGGGGAATTTTTTTTAATAATTCAAGACCAAAGATGCCAAAAATCATGCAATTTCGCTACTTCAAATGAAAGGATGCCCCCAATCTAATATAAAGCAAGAATTTTATTTTTTTTGTTTCAAAATAGCTAAAAGCAATAGAGAATATCTAAAAACAAAGAAACCCAAACAAAAGTTTCTCTTTTAGCATGAACTATTCAAAAAAATAAGTGTTCTTTCACTAAACAATTCTAAAGAAAAAACAATTTTTTTTAATTGAAAGACACTCAAAGTAAGAGATCTCAAATATTTCATAAGAAAACAAGCTAAAACAAAGAAAATATGGCTAAAAGTAGATTCAAAGCTACACTTTTAGAAATGGTCGTTTTCTCACATCTACACTTTCGGTAGTTAAACACTATAAATTGTTTCTCTCCTGAGTTATCGAAAGCCAAAATTGCATTATTTGTTACAACAGAGGCTCCATCTAGGGATGGTGCTTTCCTACAAAGCACAAAGAATAGTAGACCATGTGCCTTCATCCATTGGGCGACCTAAAATCATCCTTATCAAAATCTGAACTCTGTCTCTTTACTTGCACCTTTCTGAAACAAAAAAACCGCTTATGCATTCATTGGGCTATGGAGTCGTAATGATTTAAAACAAAACCATACTGGATTCCAAACTAAACCGGAAACATACTGAAAACCACTGTTATACTCTAGTGCTCAAAGTCAAGCTTAATTATATACATCACCTACTCTAACCGATATCACTGCTTTGTTCAAGTATAGGAAATTATTTGAAATCAACTAAGTGAGTATCCAACTAACAAACTTAATTATCCTTCCATCTTTGAGCAAAAGGATGACAGGAGCAGCTGCAAATTTCAAAACATGCCCTAGGAGAAGGTATTTATAGTTTTGAAATTCAGATTTCAAGAAGTCGGAAATAAAAAATCCAGTCCCCCATTT
Organism: Picea engelmannii; assembly: GCA_009831015.1. Taxonomy (NCBI): domain Eukaryota; kingdom Viridiplantae; phylum Streptophyta; class Pinopsida; order Pinales; family Pinaceae; genus Picea; species Picea engelmannii. Next base: position 624,316 of record ML784385.1, on the reverse strand, counting down.
TGACTCCATATAAACTGCTACTGGATCATAAAAGTCACATAGAAATACCTCATTTTGTTGTTGTTCCAACTGACTGAAATTTTGTTGCTTGTTGCCTTTACTGATCTGAATGTTAAATGTGGACTGCTCAATATTTTTTGGGGAAACATGCATGATCAACTACTATTTTGAACCTATCTGCTCTCTTTCATCATATCGTTGTAATCTGAATTCATCACTATGATATGCTGGCCTATTACAACTGGCAATTTTTAAGAGAGAAGAAGAGATATGTTCTTCATTTCCTACATTACTGTCTTGATAATGATCAAATGAAAACTGAGTTTGAAAATATGCATCATGAAAAAATTTCTGAACACCCTCTCCAACATTGTTATCTTTAGAAGATGTATCAAAGTTAAAAGGATGTTCATTGGACTCTTGAACAATAGATTCATATCTATTTTCAACCATAGAGTTCATACTTTTCTAATCATCTCTTAGTTGATGAATAAGATTTGATGAAATTTCATTAGACAACAAATCTTTAAAATCTTCTTCATCATCACTATATTTATCGAATACTGGAAAATCAGAATAAAATCCTGAAGGTTTTTGCATTGAAAAATCAGCAATCTGATCTTGAAACAGATTTTGAAAAATATCACTGTCTTCTTCATCATCAACAACCTTTACATTAAAATCTAAATCATTCTCAAACACCAAACATTCTTCAGGATCGTTAAACATGACAACCACCTCTTTTTCATGAAACAAAACAGAGTCTAAAAGATATTCAAGACTGTGTGGATGTTGTAGACATGTGTAAGAAGGGGTTGCAACATGACTGTTCGGGAGCAGATCTATCTCTTATTCTGTTAAAGGAGGAGGTGGTCTGTGCAATTTATGGATCAAACAACTATTTTTTTCTTTCTCATCTGTAGGTTGACCGTGATGTTTAATATCTTCTTCTTGAATATGATCACAAGAGCTATCATATCCTACTTTTTTATCAGCCAACTCTTCTTCATACTGATTATCTTCATCGACTTGAGAAATTTTTTATATTCCTTCCTCCTCTTCAAGAAGATGTGTTTGATCTATTTGTCTTATGAATTTTATATTACAACAATCTTCAAAAATTATTTCAGCTGAATAGATTCTTTTACAATGCTGATGAAAAAGTACGTGACAATATTTCAATGAAGGAATACTAGAATGACGTAAAGATTTATACTAGAGTCTAGCATCTCTTTCCAATGAAAACATAAATAGTTTCATGAGGACATCTTCATGATGTATATTTAATTCATCCATGAGCTTGTGGAATTCAAACAAATGTTGAGCGGGATTGTCGTCCGCATATTCTCCAAATTTAGGAAGGACATCTTCCCAAACTTTAATGTTTGGAATAGTGTTTGGAAAACCATAAACATTTGTAAAGTCGCAGCAATCTAAAAAACGAACGAATCCGACATTTTGATACCAGTGGAGTTGCCAGTGAATCATGTAGAGTCTTTGAACCAAGGAGTCACCAGGTGAATGATTATAGCCAATTGAATGCCTATCCCTTATTCACCATCAAGAAATAGATATGAAATTTTTGTCATATCCCAGGGAAGATAAATTCGTTCCTCTGTCCCCGGCAACGGCGCCAGAAAATGTTGTCTCAAGAGTTGGTTCTAGGATGTAATAGAGCCAAGCCTTATCATATTTTAAATGAAATAAATAAGTAATCACTAGGAACTTGACTTGGGTTTCATGCAAGTAAATTCTGAGATAACCATGAACCACTTTTGATTAGAAGTTTCCCCTTCCAACCTGAGAGGGGTCTCTCAAATATATGTCACGATAGGATATTCAATAAGCTTAACAATGGGTAAATATGTGGGTAATAAAAATTTTTGAGGTTTTTAGGGTTGGTGGGTTGGACCAGGAGGTATTCCATTGGGCATGGAGTCAAATGATAAAGTAAGTAATAAGAGTGTTTCGGCAATGGAAATCCATGGAATAGAGGCAAGGTAGAATTTGATTACAAAGAGAATTATTTATAAAAGTATGGCAGCAGAATAGAGAGAAAACATATCAATATGCAAGGAGCACTTTGCAATGAGTGAATTCCTAGCATAAAACATTGGAAATAGATGGTTGGGACAGAGCATCTAGAAAGGATGAATTATGAACCTTCAGATCTTTGCAAGAAATAACCTATAACTTGTCCAACAACAGAGAATCTAACAATGGATGAATTCCATTACAAACACTGTTACAAATCGAGAAGAAACTGGAAATAAAACCAAGTGAAATGATGTGAAAATGAAGCAATAATACATTCTCTACAAACAAAATCACAAGAATTTATGCTATAGATCAAAAATGGCTCTACACTCTTTTATTAAGCATGAAAGCAAACAATTACAGTCCCAGGAGTACTACTCTTCTGCTTTCTTCCCCTGCCCTTCCTTCCTTGTATTTTAAAAATATGCCTCCTATATGTATTGAGTTTGAAATCCTCTCTAATCTAAAAGATAACAACAATTACAACCAATTCTTGAAACTTTCTACCATAGAAAATGGGCCAAACTGCTGAAAACTGAGGCTGCAGTTATGGCTCTGTATCTCTCGAATTGCGACAACTGTGTATAAAATGAAAGAGTCTTTTTTGAATCTGTTTATTCTAAGCAAAAACCTCTCTTAGTTCACTGAGATCCATTTTCATTTGCCCCAAATCTGCATTTAACAAACATGTGTCAAAAGAGGAAAATACGAAATCCAAAAATTAGGGCTCGGAGATGGATTTGATTATCCCAATATGTGACACCTGTAGGAAAAATGAGAGAGGCTAATGAGCTCTGATGTGTTAGGCACAAAATCATCCAACTGTTTCTCAAAATGATACTTAGTCGCTCATAATCATCATTTGAAAATGATGATTCAACATAGTAAAAAATGTCACATTTCTAAAAACGAACCTCATCTTTCGACGAACTTTTGACTGCCTTCCTTAGATCCAAATGAAATTATGAAGACACCAATGCAAATATTAGGATTTTTATATGTCTATCAACTATTCAAACGCAGAAAATGGCCTCTCCATGACTGAGAAAATTGTGTTTTTCTAAAGCAGTTTTTCATATGAGTGGAGTCTCGATTTCGAGTTTTCGAGTTTTGAGGTTTTGGGTATCATGTATTCAAGAGTTAAGACATGAAAGGAATCCTAAATCACTATGGGAATAATTATACAATAATCATTTGTCTTAATATCTTAATTAATCATGATTAGCAATTAATCTTCAACCTTTCATAGATTTAAGTGTCGGGACTTCGATAATGTTTGACGTGAGAAATCCTGAATCGCGAAATTGTGATGAGATTTATTAATGTTAATCTCTCTTAATATTTAATTTACCCAGCTTATCCTTTAATACTTTAGTGAATTCAGGGATCGGGGCTTTAGTTATTAAAATGCCTACATCGGCCAAAAATCCTGGACTCGTGAGCTTTTTCTCCATGTGGCTTAATGCTCAGTGTATGCGGTCGTTCCACTACCAATGCTTCCATTCATTTTCCATGTGACCCAATGCTCGAACATATGGTACATTTCTTTGATTCTCATGTGAACCCTATCTTTGGATTTTTCATGAGTTGGCTTGTGACTGTTATACTGTTGTGGCATTTGGGGATGATTTCGGCGTTATTTGACTGAATATGATAGGTAGAAAACATTCAGTGATATGCATGACAGAAAAATAGTTGTTTTCTCACATCTACACTTTCGGTAGTTAAACACTATAAATTTTTTCTCTCCTAAGTTATCAAAAGTCAAAATTTCAATATTTGTTACAACAGAGGCTCCATCTAGGGATGGTGTTTTTCTTGCAAAGCGCCAAGAATAGTAGACCACATGCTTTCATCCATTGGGGACCTGAAATCATCCTTATCAAACTCTGAACTCTGTTGCTTTACTTGCACTTTTTTGAAACAAAAAAACTGCTTATGCATTCATTGGCTATGGAGTCATAATGCTTTAAAACAAAACCATGCTAGATTCCAAACTAAACTGGAAATGTACTGAAAACCATTGCTATACTCTAGTTCTCAAAGTCCAGCTTATTTATATACATCACCTACTCTAACCAATATCACTGCTTTGTTCAAGTATAGGAAAACTTCGAAATCAACCAAGCAAATATTCGACTAACAAACTTAATTATACTTCCATCTTTGAGCAAAAGGATGATAGGAGCAGCTGCAAATTTCAAAACATTCCCTGGGAGAAGGTACTTATAGTTTTGAAATTCAAAATTCAAGAAGTTGGAAATAAAAAATTTAGTCCCCCATTTTGACTCCATATAAACTGCCACTGGATCATAAAAGTCACATAGAAATACCTCATTTTGTTGTTCTTCCAACTGACTGAAATGTTGTTGCTTGTTGCCTTTACTGATCTGAATGTTAAATGTGCATTGCTCAATATTTGTTGGGGAAACATGCATGATCAACTGTTGTTCTAAACCTGTCTGCTCTCTTTCATCATATCCCTGTAATCTGAATTCATCACTATGATATGCTGCCCTATTACAACTGGCAATGTTTAAGAGAGAAGACGAGATATCTTCTTCATTTCCTACATTATTTTCTTGATAATGATCAAATGAAAACCGAGTCTGAAAATATGCATCAATGAATTTTTTTTTGATCACCCTCTCCAACAATGTTATCTTTAGAGGATGTATCAAAGTTAAAGGGATCTTCATTGGACTCTTGAACAACAGATTCATATCTATTTTCAACCATAGTGTTCATACTTTTCTGATCATCTCTTAGTTGATAAATAGGATTTGATGAAATTTCATTATACAACAAATATTTAAAATCCTCTTCATCATCACTATATTTATCAAATACTGGAAAATCAAAATAAAATCCTGAAGGTTTTTGCATTGAAAAATCAACAATCTGATCTTGAAACAGATTTCGAAAAATATCATTGTCTTCTTCATCATCAACAGCCTTTACATCAAAATCTAAATCATTCTCGAACACCAAACATTCTTCAGGATGGTTAAACATGACAACCACCTCTTTTTCATGAAACAAAACAAAGTCTACAGATATCCAAGACTATGTGGATGTTGCAGATCTATGTAAGCAGGGGTTGCAACATGATTGTTCAGGAGCAGATCTATCCGTACTTTTGTTAAAGGAGGAGGTGGTATGTGCAATTTCTGGATCAAACAACTATTGTTTTCTTTCTCTTCTTCAAGTTGACCATGATGCTGAATATCTTCTTCTTGAATATGATCACAAGAGTTATCATATCCTACTTTTTTATCAGCCAACTCTTCTTCATACTGATTATCTTCATCGACTTGAAAATTTCTGATATTCCTTCCTCCTCTTCAAGAATATGTGTTTGATCTGTTTGTCTTATGAAATTTATATTACAACAATCTTCAAAAAGTATTTCAACTGAATAAATTCTTTTACAATGTTGATGAAAAAGTATGTGGAAATCTTTCAATGAAGGAATACTGGAATGAGGTAATGATTTATACTAGAGTCTAGCATCTCTTTCCAACGAAAACATAAATAGTTTCATGAGGACATATTCATGATGTATATCTAATTCATCCATGAGCTTGTGGAATTCAACCAAGTGTTGAGAAGGATTGTCGTTTGCATATTCTCCAAATTTAGGAAGGACATCTTCCGAAACTTTAATGTCTGGAACAGTGTTTGGAAAACCATAAACATTTGTAAAGTCCAGAGGAGAAAACCTTGCAGCAATCCAAGCAGCGAACGAATCTGACATTTTGAGACCAGTGGATTCACTAGTTAATCATGTAGAGTCTTCGAACCAAGGAGTTGCCAGGTGAATGATCATAGCCAATTGAATGCCTATCCCTTGTTCACCATCAAGAAATAGATCTGAACTTTTTGTCATATCCCCGGGAAGATAAATTCATTCCTCTGTCCCTAGAAACGACGCCAAAAAATGTTGTCACAAGAGTTGGTTCTAGGCTGTAATAGAGCCAAGGCTTAGCACATTTTAAATGAAATAAATAAGTTATCACTAGGAACTTGACTTGGGTTTCATGCAAGTAAATCCCAAGATAACCATGAACCACTTTTGATTAGAATTTTCCCCTTCCAACCCTAGAGGGATCTCTCGAATATATGTCATGATAGGATATTCAATAAGCTTAACAATGGGCAGATCTATGGGTAACAAAACGTTTTGAGGTTTTTAGGGTTGGTGGGTTGGACCGGGAGGTATTCCATTGGGCATGGAGTTAAATGATCAAGTAAGTAATAAGAGTGTTTCGGCAATGGAAATCCATGGAACAGAGGCGAGATAGAAGTTGATTACAGAGAGAAGGATTTATAAAAGTATGGCAGCAGAATAGAGAGAAAACATATCAATATGCAAGGAGCACTTAGCAATGAGTGAATTCCTAGCATAAAATAGTGGAAAGAGATGGTTGGAACATATCATCTAGCCAGGATGAATTTTGAACCTTCAGATCTCTGCAAGAAACAACCTATAACCTTTCCAACAACAGAGCATCTAACAACAAATGAATTCCATTAAAAACACAGTTATAAATGGAGAATAAAATGGAAATAAAACCAAGTGAAATGATGTGAAAACGAAGCAATAAGACATTATCTGCAAACAAAATCACAAGAATCTATGCTATAGATAAAAAATCACTATGCACTATTTTATTAAACATGAAAGAAAAAGATTACAATCCCAGGAGTACTACTCCCCTACTTGCTTCCCATACCCTTCCTTCCTTTTATTTTACTCCTCGTATATGTATTGAGGTCGAAATCCTCTCTAATCTAAAAGATAACAACATTTACAACCAATTCTTGAAACTTTCTGCCATAGATAATGGGCCAAACTGCTGAAAATTGAGGATGCAGTTATGGCTCTGTATATCTCGAATCATGACAGCTGTGTATAAACTAAAACAAGATTTTGTGAATCTGTGTATTTTGAGAAAAACTCTCTCTCAGTTTCCTGAGATCCATTTTCATTTGCCCCAAATATGCATTTAACAAACATGTGTCAAAAGAGGAAAATATGAAATCCAAAAATTAGGGCCTGAAGATGGATTCGATTCTCCCAATATGTGACACCTGTAGGAAAAATGAGAGAGGATAATTATCTATGATGTATTAGGCAAAAAATTCCTCCAACCATTTCTCAAAATGATACTCCATTCGCTCAGAATCATCATTTGAAAATGATGACCTAGCACAGTAAAACATGCCACATTTCTGAAAATGAACCACATCTTTTGGGGGACTTTTGACTGCCTTCCCTAGCTCCAAATGAAATTATGAAGCCAGCACTTGAAATATTAGGATTTTTATATGTCGATCGACTATTCGAACGCGGAAAATGACCTCTCCATGGCTGAGAAAATTGTGTTTTTCTAAAGTCGTTTTGCATATGACTCGAGCCTCGATTTCGTGTTTTCGGGTTTCAGGGTTTCGGGTATCATGTCTTCAAGAGTTACAACATGCAAGGAATCCTAAATCATGATGGGATTAATTAGACAATAATCATTTGTATTAATCTCTTAATTAATCACGATTAGCAATTAATCTTCACTGTTTTGTAGATTTAAGTGTCGGGACTTCGATAATGCTTGACGTGAGAAATCCCGAATCATGAAATTGCAATGAGATTTGTTAACGTTAATATTTCTTAATATTTAATTAACTTGGATTATCCCTTAATACTTTAGTGAATTCAGGGATCAGGGCTGTAGTTATTAAAATATCTACGTCGGTCAAATCCCCGACGGTCAAAAATCTCGGATGAGAGTTTTTTTCCATGTGGCTTAATGCTTGGTGTATGTGGTCATTCCACTGCCAATGCTTCCATTCATTCTCCATGTGACCCAATGCTTGAACATATGGTACATTTCTTTGATTCTCATGTGAAACCTGTCTTTGGATTTTTCATGAGTTGGTTTGTGACTGTTATACTGTTGTGGCATTTGGGGATGATTTTGGCGTTATTTGAGTGAAGATGATAGGTAGAGAACATTCAGTGATGCGTGTGATAGACAAATGGCCGTTTTCTCACATCTACACTTTCAGTAGCTAAACACTATAAATTTTTTCTCTGGTAAGTTACCGAAAGTCAAAATTTCAATATTTGTTACAATAGTGGGTATTGGATATGTTTGGTGAGTGGGAGCATCCATATGCAATGCATCTCTCTACATAAAATCAAGTCAACCCAGATCGTGGATTTTGAGATATAACTAATGGATCCATGGCAGTTATATATCCGAAAAAATAATTGTATCTCGTAAACTACAATGTGGGTATTGGATTTTTTTGGCAAGCATGAACACCCTTATGCAATCTGTCTTTGTTCCAAAAACTAGATTTACCCATAGCACAGATTTCGAGATATGGCTGACGGATCTATGTGTTAAGCCCTAAATAGTGGCACATTACCCATTAATTGGGGCATACTACATTAGTAATTTTATTGTATTTATGTCAACTTGGGTCCATTAGTTGTAATTGTACCTCCTAGTCTCCTATATATACCAAGAAGACCTTTTCATTTGGAATCATCTTGTATTTGGAAATTTATGTGGTGTATAAGGAGGTTTCCCCCTCAAAGAGGCTTATTATATGAAATTATCTCTTTTTCAAGGCGTTGAGTACTTATTTTGAGGTTTTTCTATGCTATCTTGATATTTGGTTCTTAACATTTGGTATTAGAGCTCAAGATCTTGGGGTTTTGATGCTACATATGAGACACCTTGTAATTTTTATTATAAATTTTTTTCTATGACGTTTCAGAAGGAAACCCTTAGAGGATATCTAGTAGACGGATCAAGGTAGGGTGGTTTAAAATTTAAGCTCATGAGGCCTTATACTTTCGGAGATATAACCAATGTAAGATAGGGTTTTGGAATCATTCTAAATTTTGTCATCACAAAATTTTCGCTATCAAATTGTTTATGTGATGTTTAGAACCCTGAAATCCAGAAGATATTCATAGAAATTACCAAGGTATCTGTAATAACAATTTCGTCTTCTTGGTCATCCTAATTTTGTAGACACACCCTATGCAAGATAGGATTTCTGACTTGTCATATTAACTAGTCTTAAAAAGTATTTTGGGTAAAATAGTGATATCTTCTTCAATGAGTATCCAAATTAAGTGATACAAGTTTCATTGGACATTGGAAAGTCTATAGTATTTCTAGTACAAGTTCAGAATCAAACATCAAATATTCTGATCTTGACATGCTTTAAAAGTACATTCTCCTGGAAGGAAAACAAATCAACAAGTTGTGGGGAAGTTACCATAACTTCCACTTGGCATATCCAATTTTGATCAGACCTCTGGCATTGCAGAGAAGAAATATCAAAGAACTACAAAAAATGAATTTTCATACCCTTAAGGGAAATTTTTTTGGATATACAACAGAATAAAGACCGTCTAGCATAACCACCTCGAAATCAAGGTTTAAAAGTGATACTTGGCCAACATGCCACCAAAAAATGGAACTTCTACACCAAATAAGCCTCTAGAAAGACCTACTTGGACTCTTTATGAATGTGAAGAAATGAGTAGGGACATAAATGATTTACAAAAGAAGACAGTAACAAAATATGAACTACAAGGGATGATGGATGGTTTAAAAAGGGAGATCATGGAAGGATTGAAAAATTTCCTAATAAAGAGGACACCTAAAACTGAAAATATATCCCATAAAATTCATGATGAGGACACAAGGAAGATGAATCAAGAATGGATAAAATCCAAATTTGGGTTGAAGACCAACCACTTTCCTAAGATTTATATGGGGAAGTTTGATGGCAAGGACCCAATCACATGGATACTCTAGATGGAGAAATTATTTGATCTACATGTTGTGCCACATACAAAAAAGGTACAAATTGCTTCTTTATATTTAGAACCCAATCAATTTGTTTGGTATCAATGTCTTTGTTCTCTCAAATCACTTGTCACTTGGAAAATTTTCATGGAAGAAATGATAGCACACTATGAGGATACAAGGAGCAATACCTTCTTTATCCAATTGATAAATCTCAAGCAAAAGGATTCAGTTGCAGAGCACATTGAGAACTTCCAAAGATTGAATATAAAGGTAGCAAATATTCCAGATGAGAACCTGATTGATGTATTCATAGGAACTTTAAAGGATAACATTCAACATGAGGTTCGTCTTTGGGAACCTAAATCATTGGAGAATGCATTCAGGGTGGCAAGAAATGTTGAAAGTAAAAATATGGCTATGGCTACTAGAAGGACCACTCCTAACGTCTATTGAGAGAATAATGTTCCTTATTCTAAAACGCCTCAACCTACAAGGTTGACACCTCAACAATTGGAGGAAAGAAAAGAAAAAGGTTTATGATTTAATTGTGACAACAAGTACAGTAAGGGACATAGTGTCGTGAGAAGAAATTATTCTACATAGATTGTGAAGAGGAAGAAGAACAAGAACCATCTCAATATGAAAACGTAGAAGTGATTTCTTTTGAAGAGTTGACTCCCACGATATCATGTAATGAATTGGATGGAATTAGCACTCCTCAAACCCTCAAGATATATAAAAAATAAAATATAAAAAATAAAATGGTAATAGTCTTAATTGATTATGGTAGGACTCATAATTTCGTTCACTATAAATTAGCTAAATCTCTCAATTGCTTTTTATATCCAGCGCTAGAGTTTCAAGTAATGATTGCACATGGAGGAACTATCAATTGCTCAGGAAAATGAAATAAGATCAATATTACTATGGGGGAATATGTAATGAATAATCCAATGATTGTTATACCTATGGGTGGTGTTGATGTCTTTTAATTTTCAAGAACTTTTCATGAAATTTTCATTGGAAGGAAAATAAATTGAGTTAAGGGGTATCACAAGGAAAACCGGTAAGGTGATAATCTTTAATGGCATGACAAAATTATTGAAAAAGGGGCATCCAGTGGTAATTATACAAATATGTTCACTAGATGTTCAAACATCTAAGCCATCTATTCCCCTAAATATCCAAGTGATCATTCATAAGAATTCCAAAGTATTTGAAGATATTCCCAAAGGTCTTCCACCCACTCGAAATCATGATCATGCTATTCACCTAATTCTTGGGAGTGTTGCACCTAACATCAGGCCTTGCAGATACCCTTATTCCCAAAAGAGTGAAATTGAGCATATGGTTGAAGAAATGTTAGAGGTTGGCATTATTAGACCTAGCCAAAGTTTTTACTCTACAGCGACGATGGTAATGGTACTCAAGAAAGAAGGCTCATGGGATATTTGTCCAGATTATAGAGAGGTCAACAAGATTACTATTAAAGATAAGTTTCCCATTCTCGTCATTGATGAATTGTTAGATGAACTACATGGAGAAATATATTCACAAAGTTGGATCTCCATTTAGGGTATCATCATATTAGAATGAAGGAAGAAGATATCCCAAAAACAACATTCATAACTCATGAAGGACATTATGAATTTTTGGTCATGCCTTTTGCCCTTACAAATGCACCTACCACATTCCAAGGGTTAATGAAATCCATTTTCAAGCCCTTCCTTTGAAAATTTGTGTTAGTATTTTTTGATGATATACTAATCTATAGAAAGTCTTGGGAGGATCATATGCGACATGTTGAAAAGGTGATACAACTACTAAAGGAGAAAAAAACTATATGCAAAACCATCCAAATGTTTATTTGGGGTGAAGGAGGTAGAGTATTTGGATCATATTGTGTTAAGAACCAAATATCAATATCGCATAGAAAAACCTCAGAATAAGTACTCAAAGCCTTGAAAAAGAGAGAAATTCAAATAATAAGCCTCTTCGAGGGGGAAACCTACTTATGCCCACATAAATGTACAATTACAAGATGATTCCAAATGAAAATGTATCCTTGGTATATAAAGGATACTGGGAGGTATAATTACAATTAATGGACTAAAGTCGACATAAATGAAATAACATTACTAATGTAATATGCCCCAATTAAGGGGTAATGAGCCATTAATTATGGCTTAACATGACCCTCCCCTTCAGACAAGTGTTTTCTGCAATGCTTGAGTAACTCTGGATGCTTCTGTATAAACGACTCATCTTCCCAAGTGGAATCTTCAGCCGGTAGTTTCCTCCATTTAATGAGATACTCTGAAATGGATCTATTCCTCAGTTGGCAATTTCTTGTGTTAGTGATGGCTTCAGGATCCAATATGATTTTTCCTTCCTCATCAAGTTCTGGAAATATATTTTGAACTAGGATCTTGTCACCTATAACCTTCTTTAAGCATGAAACATGGAAAACTGGGTGTACTCGTGAAGACGTAGGAAAATTAAATTTGTATTCCATAGTACCAATATTTTGCAAAACCTTATGAGGGCCATAGTACTTTGGTGATAATTTATTATCCTTCTTGGCTTGCTTGAGGGACATCTGTTTGTATGGTTGTAGTATTAAAAACACCCAATCTCCTACTTCAAAACTTATTTCACTACGATGTTGATCTGCTTGTTGTTTCATGCGATTTTGTGGCATGGTTAGGTTTTCCTTTAAATTTTGGAGAACTTGTTATTGATGCTCGATGTGATATTCCACTTCTTGAACCTTAGATTTTTATTTTAGAGAAGAAGTGATGGAAGGAGGGTGGTATCCATAGAGTGCCATAAATGGTGTCATTTTTGTTGCAGTATGAAAGGAAGTGTTATACCACCATTTTTCCAAGGGCAACCATTTGAACCATTGTGTTTGTTTATCAGAGACAAAGAAACGAAGGTAGCCTTCCAGAGATTTGTTCACTATCTCGGTTTGTCCATCAGATTGAGGATGATAGGATGAGCTATGAGCCAATTAAGTACCCAAACAAGAAAATAGTTTTTTCCAAAAATGTCCAGTGAATATGGGATCTCTGTCACTTACAATAATCTTTGGGATGCCATGTAGCTTTTGAACTATCTTCATGAATGTGCTAGCAACTGCACTGGCTTTGAAGGGATGAGAGAGTGCACAAAAGTGTGCGTACTTGGTCAGTCTATCAACAATCACCATGATGACACTCTTTCCTTCAAACTTCGGTAACCCTGTGATGAAATCCATGGAAACCTCCTCCCAGTGTTGACTTGGGATTGCTAATGGTTGTAAAATACCTAGGGTATTTATTGTTTCCACCTTATTTTTTTGGCAAACCAAACATTCTGCCACAAACCTTTGAACATCAGTTTTAAGGCCATCCCAAAAAAATTATTTCTTGACCCTATTGTAGGTTTTCAAAAATACCGAGTGCCCTCCTACTAGAGAGGTGTGCAATTCCAATAGTACCTTTTGTTTGATTTGGGAGTTCTTACATAAATATAAGCGATCTTTGTACCATAGTGAATTATTTTTCCATGTAAATGTATCTAATGCACTGGAATACTGCTGCAACCTTTGAATGAGAGTCCACACTTTTTCGTCATTCTTCCATTCATCCCTTGCTTCTATTATCCAATTAGGTTGGATGATCAAGATAGCAGAGAGAAATTCCTCAACATATTCATCCTTTCTTGAGAGTGCATCTGCCACAACATTTTGCTTCCCTTTTTTATAAACAATTTTAAAATCATAACCCAATATCTTGGTTACCCATTTTTGTTGTTCTTTTGAAGATAGTCTTTGTTCCACGAAGTATTTAAGACTATCATGATCTGTTTTGACCTTGAAGTTCCTACCTATTAGGTAAGGAATCCATTTCTTTAACTTCATCAAGATTCCAAGTAGGACTTTCTGGAGTCTTATTTGGTGTAGAAGTTCACTTTTTAGGTGGCATGTTGGCCAAGTATCACTTTTGAACCTTGATTTTGAGGTGGTTCTTCTAGACAATCTTTCTTCTGATGTATATCCAAAGTTTTAGCCCTTCTGGGTATGAAATTTTCTTTTTTATAGTTCTCTAATATTTCTTCTCTGCAATGCCATAGGTTTGATCAAAATTGGATGTGCCAAGTGGAATTTGTGGTAACTTCCCCACAACTTGTTGATTTTTGGCCTTTCCAGGATATCTCACTTGTATAGCGTGCCCCACACAAAATAATTGATATAAAATTTTTAAACTCATACCATAAATACCACATACTATACACTATCCAATGCAACCAATCTCACTTGATTTGGACACTCTAGGAAGAAGTTATGATGGTTTTACCTGGAACACCTTCTTGAGACTAGTCAATAGGACTATTTAGATACCCTATCTTCCACAGGGTGTATCTACAAATGTAAGATGACCCAGAATATTGACACTTTACCACATATACCTTACTAATTTCTATGAATACCTTCTAGATTTCAAGGTCTGAAACGTTAAAGAAAATGTTTTATAGCAAAACTTTCGCAATGACTCAGTTTAGGATGATTCTAGAACCCTATCTTTAACAGGATGTATCTCCGAAAGTGTATTGCCTCAGGAGCTAAAATTTTAACCCAATGTACCTTGATCCATCTAATAAATATCCTCCAAGTCGTTCCTTCTAAAAAATTTTAGAAAACAAGTTATAGTGAATATTCCAAGATGTCTCATATGTAGTAGGGAAACCCCAAAACCTTGAGCTCTAATACCATATGTTAAGAACCAAATTTCAGTATAGCATAGAAAAACCTCAAAATAAGTACTCAACGCCTTGAAAAAGACAGATATTTGGATAATAAGACTCTTCGAGGGGGAAACCTCCTTATGCCCACATAAATGTACAATGACAAGATGATTCCAAATGAAAATGTCTCCTTGGTATATATAGGAGACTAGGAGGTATAATTACAACTGATGGACTAAAGACAACATAAATAAAATAACATTACTAATGTAATATGCCCTAATTAAGGGGTAATGAGCCATTATTTAGGGCTTAACATATTGTATTTCATGAAGGTGTCAAGGTCAACCCTAACAATATTAAGGCCATGATAGACTGGTCGATTCCCAAAATATTGAAGAATATTTGAGGATTTTTGGGTTTGACAGGTTACTACCGTAAGTTTGTTCGGAACTATGGAAGAATAGAAGCACATTTAATGACATTAACTAAGAAGGATTCATTTTTAGGAACTCTAGAGGAAACTCAATCTTTTGAACAACTTAAAGAGGCGATGTGCAAAGATCCTGTCTTGACCACACCAGACTTCACAAAAACCTTTATTGTGGATTGTGATGCCTCGGGAAATGGAATTGGTGTTGTTCTAATGAAAGAAGGAAGGCCCCTTTCTTTTAAAAGTCAGCCACTCAAGGGAAATGACTTACACAAACCCATTTATGAGAAGGAAGTGATGACAATACTACATGCATTGAAGAAATGGCGCCCTTACCTAATAGGTAGGCACTTCAAGGTCAAAACAATTCATGATAGTATTAAATACTTCTTGGAACAAAGACTATCTTCAGAAGAACAACAAAAATGGGTGACCAAGATATTGGGTTATGATTTTGAAATCATATATAAAAAATGGAAGAAAAATGTTGTGGCATATGCACTCTCAAGAAAAGGATGAAGATGTTGAGGCCTTTCTCTGTGCTATCTCGATCATCCAACCCGATTGGATAATAGAAGCGAGGGATGAATGAAAGAATGAAAAAAATGTGTGGACTCTCATTCAAAGGTTGCAGCAGGATTCCAGTGCATCAGATACATTTAGATGGAAAAAAGATTCACTATGGTACAAAGATCGCTTATATTTATGTAAGAACTCCCAACTCAAAAAATAGGTACTATTGGAATTGCACACCTCTCCGGTATGAGGGCACTCGACATTTTTGAAAACCTACCATAGGTTCAAGAAGCAATTTTTTTGGGATGGCCTTAAAACTGATGTTCAAAGTGTTGGCATGTTTACAAAAAGAGTGTGCTTTTCATTGATGGAAATAACATCAATGACGATGGAAAACAGGAAAAGCATAAGCTCAGGCAGAGAAGAGAACAATATGAAGACGAGAAAGCTCAGAAGAGATAACGCTTTGTAGAAGTGCAGACAAGGTCCAAGAGAAAGACTCGTAGGAGGAGAAAAGTTCGAGACTCTTGAACACTTAGAAAATATTCTAAGTTAGAGAGATCAAAAGCTCAGGAGGAAGAGCGATAGTGGCCATTGGATCACCAATCCAGAGGACCAAAAACTATCCGATAAAATCAAGTTACATGATCTGTAGTGATTTGAACACACAGGTAAGGGATATTATCTAAGTTCCAAAGTACCGAAGTAATTTGAGACCATTCATCACGAGGAGGAGAATATAGTTTGTTGATTGTCAGGAGATACGTGTCCACAGACCATGAGTTCAGGTGGGAGAAAAGTTTGATAATTGAAATCCATGAAGTCCGAAGAGCTGGAGATCCAGAATAAATTTCAACCATCAGATCTAGAGGGATACGTGGCGATGGATCTTGAGCTTTGGAGAAATCACTTCGAGAGTTTCAATTTGAGATTTGAAATTCCCGAAGCCTGAAGAGCCGAAGAGATGAAATTTTGAAGTCACTCTCAGTCGTCGATCTGAGATACCCTTCAGATATTGTTCTAACCGTTAGATCAAGGATATGAATATGTGTCACATTGGGAGACCACGTCAGTAGAACACCTCAGCAAGAACATATGGCAGACCATGTTAGCAAGGACATGTGGCAGACCATGTCAGCAAGGACATCTGGAAGACCATGTTAGTAAGTAACACATAGAAACCACTCAACTCGTGCCAAGTCAATAGGTGATGTGTGTAATGTTACTTCACTCTAGGAGATTTACTTCGAGAGTTTCACCACCAACAAATGACAAAAGCTCCAAATTCCTAAAGGCTGAAGTTGCAAAGTGCCTAAGGGCCTAAGTCCTGAAGTGTCGAAGTGTCGAAGGGATGAAGTCACGAAGATTCGAAGTGCCGAAGGACAAAATTCATGAAGGGACAAAGAGACGAATTCACAAAGGACAGAGTCCTGAAGTGGACATGAGTCGTTCGATCTGAAGATCACCTCGGGTGCATTCTCAACCATTGATCAAAATACAGTGGAAGGATAGCATAAGTAGAACAGTCGAAGCAGCTGGGAGCCATCGATCTATGAGAGGGCAGGTGTCATTATATTACAATCTATGGTTAAAATGCTCGGAGGGAAGCCAAGTGAGGAGAAACTGAAATATGAGAATGCCAACGGGTGAAGTCCTGGACCGAAGGATAGTCATTGGATTAAAAAGGACAGATGTCAGTAGATCTTCCATTTCGAAAGATATCTAGTTAGAAGAAATGAGAAATTGAGATTTGAAATATCTGAAGTCTGAAGACCTGAAGGATATCTCAATTGCTAATTCAAGAGGGACACACATCAATGGATTGTCAACTCCAGAAGATTGGCATACAGACAAAAGCAGGGTTTGAGATTTGAAACTCTCGGATCCCGGATCACGAAGTAAATCACAATCGTTGATTTAGGAAGGTTAGATTTGAACCATCAGTTCAGGAGAACTATCAAGATCGTGAGACTGACGGTTCCATTACATTGCGGGGATGTAAGGTGCACAAACGTTAATAAGTTGAGGGCGGTTAGTAATCGAAACCATGTTTTTGGAGAAAGGACACGTGGAGGCTTGAGGTAAATTGTGGGGAGAAAAGTAGTTTGAATCAAACCACCTTTGGAAGCGCCCGCAATCGAGTGGTCACATAAGATCATATCCCAAGTTCATATCGAAAAATGAAGATAGCACTCACTAGAAGGATATCGTGAAGCGTCTTTTGAATAGGTGTGTGGTCACCGCCGGTGGTCACATGAAGGAAGGGGATTAGTAGCCAAAGAAGACAAAACGACTAGCTGTAATTGACAGAGAAGACAAAGAGTTGCGACTTCCAGAGAATCGAAAGAATCTTTGGATAATGGCCACTGATGATGAACAAATTCAGTATAACTACCAAAGAAAATGACGAGTTTCCATGATGATCTGGCAGAGGACTTAGCATGAGAAAAACATGTAGAACAAAAAAGAATGTGTGTTTTTTCTAGAGGTATGTATGTGGGCAGAATTAGGAGATGTGAAGGATCCGAAGTGGAGATCAGAGGCACAAAAAATAGCATGTAGAGGCAACAAATATTATAAAGGCAGAAGAGAAGATGAACATAGGGAGTTGTTGTGCAAAGGAGGAAAAAGAGAAGATCATATAAGAAGAAAGATGCAGAAGCATAATAGAGCATAGAAACTGAAGAAGGAAGAGGAGACATGGCGTTGTAATAGACCATATTAGAGACAAAGCAAGTAAGTAAAGTTTTGTAACGTTCAATCAGGGTGGTAGGGTGGTGCTAGGGAGTATTGTAGTCCTCTAAATTCTAGTTTGTGATAGAAGATATTTTGGGAGTTGGTGCTAGAGAAACCTGGGAGTTGGTGCTTCCATATAGTTGGTTCTAGAGAGATATGAGAGCTGGTGCTCTCTGCAAGTTGTAGCTTGCAATCATAGGTTGTAGCCTCATATTTGAGTTGGTGCTCAAAGACTGTGATGTACATAAAAGTTGGAGCTTGATTGACATCCTAAGAAGAAGAGGTTTTCTCCCTTTATGGGTTTCCTCATGAAAATCAATGTCTCTGTGTATTCTGTGTGATTGATCAAATATTTTATATCTATGCATGTTAATTTATCGGCAACACATTAAATAATAATCTAGAAAGAAAAAGAAAAAGAACAATAAAAGTTTCAAGCTTATATACATAACTGATTCACCCCCCCCTCTAAGTTATATTTCCAACACAAAGTTTTGTGGAAGAATTTTTGGTTTTCCAACAAAATAAGGTGTAAAAAATTAAGACCCTAGGTCTTTTACAACCATTAGCCATCCGAAGTCAATGCTAGGACGAGGTTTCCATGGATTTCATCACAAGGTTACCAAAGTCTGAAGGAAAGAGTGTCATCATGGTGATTGTTGATATATTGACCAAGTACACACACTTTTGTGCACTCTCTCATCCCTTCAAAGCCAATAAAGTTGCCACCACATTCATGGAGACAATTGAAAATATACATGGAAGCCCAAAGATTATTGTAAGTGATAGAGATCCCATCTTCACTGGACATTTTTGGACAGAATTATTTTCTTGTTTGGGTACTCAATTGGCTCATATCTCATCTTATCATCCTCAATATGATGGAGAAACCTAGATAGTGAACAAATGTATGGAAGTCTACCTTTGTTTCTTTGTCTCTGATAAATAAACACAATGGTTCAAATGGTTACCCTTGGCAAAATGGTGGTATAACACTTCATTTCAACTTGCAACAAAAATGACACCATTTATGGCAATCTATGGATACCACCATCCTTCCATCACTTATTCTCTAAAATAAAAATCTAAGGTTCAAGTAGTGGAAAATCACATCGAGCATCAACAATAAGTTCTCCAAATCTTAAAGGACAACCTGACCATGGCACATAATCGCATGAAACAACAAGTAGATCAACATCGTAGTGAAATAAGTTTTGAAGTAGGGTATTGGGTTTTTTTAAGACTACAACCACACAAATATATGTCCCTAAATCAAACCAAGAAGGATAATAAAATATCACCAAAGTAATATGGCCCTTATAAAATGTTGCAAAAGATTGGTACTATTTCATACAAATTGGAGTTTCCTGCATCTTCACAAGTACACCCTGTTGGCAAATATTTAACAAACAGTTAACAGACAGTGAATGCTTGTCATTGATGGCAACAATGAAGATGACATGAGAACAACAAGTTTGTAATTGACAGGCAAATAGAAGATAAGTACAGAGAGGTGAATGATCGAAAGCAGTGAAAGATCAAAGGAAAGGAATGATCGAAGGCAGCGAATGATCGAAAGCAGCGCATGAACGAAAGTTTGAGAAGAAGAATCTCTGATCGTTGAAGAGGGAGACAGATCTCAGCCATCAGATTCGAGCACAGGGTCTGACCACCGTTGGATCGAGGAGAACCTGCACGGTCTTTAAAGAGCAAGGAGAAGCGGGTGTAATCACAATATGAAAAATCGCGATGAAATCTGAGCCATCAGATCTAGATTTGATCTGAACTGTTGATTTTCTTCATGGAGTATCGGGGATCGGGACTTTGAAGTGACAAAAACACTTGACAACAAGAATGCCGAAATCGTGATATGTGATATGGTGATTCAATCACAGTCGTTAAATCAAGCTTGGATCTGGACCGTAGATGTAACTCCATATCGGAGTTTCGAGGATCGCGACATCAAGAGGAATAGAAAACAAGGCAACAAAAATGATGAAATCGTGATATGCGATATCGCGATTCAATCGCAGCCATTGAATCGAGAATTAATCTAGACCGTTGATTATAGTTAGTGTTGGAGTTTCGTGAATCGAGATATCAAGAGGAAAAGAAACAAATGCAAGAAGAATCCCAATTTCGCGATATGTGATATCGTGATCCAATCGTAGCCTTTGAAACAAGTTCATATCTGGACCATTAGTTCAACTCCATGTCAGAGTTTCGCGAATCTCAATCTGGAGAGACAAAAGAAACAAAGCAGCTTGAATTACGAATTTGAGATATGTGAAATCGCGAAAGCGCCTTATGCATAAGGTTGTGGCCACAACCCTTGGTCAAGGGAAGAGAAGGAGTCAATCCAGATACGCTCCATTTCGAAGTTTCGGAGATCGCGACATGAAGTGTCAAGACACTTGGGCACAGGAATGCTGAAATGCCGAAACCCGATTTAAAAAGGCAAGAATAATAAAGGTCATCCAATGGTGTGGATAAAACCTGAAAGTGATCGGAGGGTTACTGTTCTTTCTCACAGATTAACTCCTGAGTTTGGAATCTGTTAGCAAAACAGACTCATTATTGCAAATCAGTTAGCGTTTCAGTTGGCGTTTCAGTTGCTTAGACAGTTGTCGTCTTTTTTCCTAAGGATTTAGGAAGTTGAACCGTCATGTTCGTGTGTATAAAAGAAGATTAAAATAGACTGTGTTGGGTTCGTTGTTTTGCAAGTGAAAACGGATGAAACTGTAAGAATATAGAAGAAGAGGATGCACAGGAGGAGATTGAGGATATGAGAAGTGTGAGATGAAATGCAGAGCAGAATAACAGAATGAGTTGAAGAAGAGCAGAATGAGAGTACGAGTTGATACAGAGCATACCTACTGAATAGACAGAGGAAGAGAAGAGCAGCAGAACAGTGTGCAGAAGACCAGATTTACAGAACAAAGAAAGATTGGTAAGAACTGATTTATCTGTAAATTTGAATGTTTAGTTAGCCATTTATATTTAAGGGTGGTTGGGAGGTGCTCAGGAGGATTGTTGTCCTCATAGGTTCAAGTGGGTGCTTGAACACAGGAAGTTGTAGCTTCCATCTGGTTGTAGCCAGAGAAACCAGGGTGGCAGGGTGGTGCTAGGGATAACAAGTGTTCTCTGTTATATAGGTTGGAGCCTATGTAACGAGAATTTGGTGCTTCCATCTAGTTGGTGCTGGAACATTCAGGAAGTTGGTGCTTCCATCCAGTTGGTGCTGGAATATTTAGGGAGTTGGTGCTTCCTTCTAGTGGGTGCTAGAGAAGCCAGAGAGTTGGTGCTCTCAAACAATTTGCAGCTTGTAAAACAGAGGTTGCAGCCTCACATTGAGTTGGTTCTCAATTATAGATGATGTACAGAACTTAAAAGACTGCCTATCATTTCGAAGAAGAAGAGGTTTTCTCCCTATATGGGTTTCCTCATGCAAAATCTGTCTCTGTGTATACTTTATGTGTGACTGTTGTTCTTTACCTTTACTGTCCATATGTTGTATATTGTTGGTGACCACATGAGGAAATTTTAATAATTTTTTAACAGACTTAATATTGTTTAAGCTCACATACAACTGATTCACCCCCCCCCTCTTAGTTGTATTCCCCCCCTCTTAGTTGTATTAATAATTTCAACAATTGGTATCAGAGCCGGTTCCTTTTATTTAAAGGTAGATCTATAAGATTAAACATGACAAGTCATGAAGGGACTTTGGCCTCTAAGCCCCCTCTGTTTGATGGAACAAATTTTTCCTTCTGGAAGATTAGAATGAGAACATACTTAATGGCCTTGGGTGCTGATGTTTGGAATGTAGTAGAGACTGGATATACAAAGCCTGTTGTGCTAGCCAACAAGGATGATAAGTTAGAGTTTAGTTTTAACGCTAAGGGGATGAATGCTATCTTGAATGGACTTGTTGAAGATGAGTTTGTAAAGGTGATGCATCTTGATACTGCCAAAGCAATGTGGGATAAACTTATTAACAGTTATGAATGAAATGAGAAAGTAAAAGATGCCAAACTTCAAACATACAGATTGAAATTTGAACAACTAAAGATGAATGAAGATGAAACAATTAGCAAGTATTTTTTAAGAGTTGAAGAACTTGTAAATGCCATGAAGGGTCTAGGTGAGACG
>ML784385.1:567682-584381 GCA_009831015.1 Picea engelmannii | reverse complement strand
AACCCTTGGAATGTGGAAGGTGCATTTGTAAGGCCAAAAGGCATGACCAAAAATTCATAATGGCCTTCATGAGTTCGGAATGTTGTTTTTGGGATATCTTCTTCCTTCATTCTAATCTGATGATACCTTGAATGAAGATCCAACTTTTTGAAATAGATTGCTCCATGTAGTTCATCTAACAATTCATCAATGACGGGAATGGGAAACTTATCTTTAATAGTGATCTTGTTGAGCTCTCTATAATTTGGACACATACGCCATGAGCCATCTTTATTAAATACCACTACCACCGGTGCATAGTAAGAACTTTGGCTAGGTCTAATAATGCCAACCTCTAACATTTCTTCAACCATGTGCTCAATTTCACTCTTCTAGGCATAAGGGTATTTGTATGGCCTGATTTTAGGAGGAACACTCCCAGGATTTAGGTGAATATCATGATCATGATTTCGAGTGGGTGGAAGACCTTTGGGAATATCTTCAAATACTTTAGAATGCTTATCAATGATATCTTGGAGATCAAGAGGAATAGATGGCTTAGATGTCTGAACATCTAGTGAGCACAATTGTGCAATAACACCTCGATGCCCCTTTTTTAATAATTTTGTCATGCCATTAGAGCTTATCACCTTACCGGGTTTCCCTATGATACCTCTCAACTCAATTTCTTTTCCTTCCAATGAAAATTTCACGAAAAGTTATTGAAAATTAAAAGTCATTGTTCTGAATGATTGTAACCATTGGATTCCTAGTACAACATCAACTCCTATTACACCTCAAAATTACTCACTTCAATAGTGTCGCAAGTGTCGTCATTACAAGTGTTGTAAGTATCGCATCTTGTCCACAAGTGTTGCATATTAACTACAAGTGTTGCAAGTGTCAAAAACAATATACTTCAATATTTCTTATGGCATGCCTCTAACGACATTACAAAGACACTTAAGACACCCCAAAGACTAGTTTTGAATAAGAGAAGTCACTTGACAGGGAGTACAAACCTTTTGCCATTGAAAAAACCACTAAAAAATGGATTTTGGAGAGGAGTGCTCCCCTACCCATTGTCAGGGAGTGCTAGCGCTCCCTGAACCTCTTTGGGGGAGTGCTTGAGCACCTTGTGCATCCTTTTGGGGGAGCGCTACCCTTTTTTTAGCAAATTTTGGGTTTGTTGAGGCAAATAAGGGAAGAATCCCTTAATTCTTGAAGGTAGTTGGATTCGAATAGATGGTCAAGGCATGATCCTAGGGGAGATCCTCAACTGAAGGAGAAGAATCCTCAACTCATCCCAAAGATCTCTCAAGTGGTTGGACCTGTCCAAGGTTATATAAGGAGGCTTTCTCATTGTGAAAGCTACTAGGAAGATTGAGAATTATACCTAACTTATGATCCTGTAAGTGGTATTGACAGAAAGACAATAGAGATGTGAAACTTATGATCTCATGAGTGATATTTTATCAAAGCAATTAGTGTATATTACTTGAGAAAAGGGGTTGGAGAAGGAGAACTGGAAGAGGTTGATGCACCTTCATTCAAAGGATTGTAAGTACCTTTACTTGTTCTCATTAATAATCAATGCTTGGCTTGTTTCTTTTAGACTTGTTCTTGTTCCATATGAGTTTGTCTGCAGTAGATGGATATATTATTGAGCTAATATCAGTAGAGTAGGAAGTCCATTGTATCTTTGTTTGTCCTACAGGACCTATTAGGGAACTCAGGATCGAAGCTCAGCCAGGACTTTGCAAGGACAAACCTCGATAATAAGGTACATATATTTCTCCTTCTCTTTCATTCATTAGCTTGATATGATCTAAAAGGAAGTCAGTGTCCATGTTAATCATTTTTCTGTCTTGGCTTTAGGAGTCTAGAGACCAAGAGGGAATCCACTTGTTTGTAGGGGTATTCACCTTCAACAGAAATTGGTGACTCCACTGAGAAGGAGCTCTAATTTTTGTTTCCATTCCCAGATATTGTTTTGGCCTTTTTCCCACTAATTTGATCTTCTACACATTGTTTTTTTTATTCACGGATTTGTTTGATTGCCTCATTATGTCATCAGGATCACCCTGATTGACTGAATTTCCTTGATTTTTTGAGTTTTTGGGCTTTTTTCTGAGTTTTTGGAGCAGAGCGTTCCCCTCCTGTTGCTATCAGAGCACTAGCACTCCCCTTTAGCCTTACACAGAGTGTTGGAATGCTATGGTACCCCTTACACCAGAGAGCTACCCCATTTTTGTGAGAAATTCTCCAGATTTTTCATTTTCTAATGTTATTTCTTGGTTTTGGCATTTGCATAGGGTCCCATACTCTCAATCCATCTTGGTATTGGATTTCAAACACCTTATTTATGAGAATGCATCCTCTTTTGTTTGGATTTTTTTAAATTTTTCCTTACTTTGCAATTTGTCCTTCACGATTTGGAGTCAATTTGTCATTTTCTTCTCGTTTATCTGAATGAGTGAAAACTTTGTAAAGAGTTTCAAAGGTATTTTGTAACTTTCTTTCCAATATTTGAGTCATCTTGTCCAAGCTCTTTCTCCTTTCTTTTCATTTTTTGGCTTTCTGTTTCTTGTTTGATCACAACAAGTGTGTCTTTTGGTTTATGTGAAGTTTGGTTCCAAATTGCTTAAATCTCACAATTCTTGAAGTCAGATTAGCATAAGAAGCTTTACATCTACTGGTTATCAGTCACATACAAACCTTTTAACATTGCATTGGATTCCTTATTGAGGACTATTGCATGAGTTCATTTCATCTTAGTGTTTGACAGTGAAAGGAAAATCCTTCTCCTTCCCTTAATTAGACATTCATTGAAAGAAAAGATTGCTTATCATTTCTTCTGCATGTTTTGGGAACCGAGTCATAATATCATCAATATTCACTCTCATACACCTCTGAGTAAAAAAAAACCACTAAAATCAATGCTTAACTAAAATTTATCAGACTTTTTACATCTTTGTTAGCAAACCTACAATAGTTTAAGGTGTAGGGATTTGGAATAGGTTGAAAGGATAAATTCCCAAAGATATCAAACAAACTTATCATATTGCGATAGGGAGAGCAAATCCAATCGTCATATACGATTTCTGGGATCCCTCTCTCACACAGGGGTTATGCACGAGGTCACATTCAGGTGAGTTATGGAGATTATCCCTATATGGTTCAACTGTTTGTAGTGGTCCGATCATATATTGGGGGTCACTTGAGGGTATACCCACAATTATGTGTGGGAGTCTCTCGAGTTGATTTCTAACTTGTTATCCTGCCCATACGTTCAAATCAGACTATCAACTATACCCGCCCAGGGGATGACTGCGAATTGGTGACCTTAGTAGCCATAATATTTAGGGTCTCACACAAGGTGACGATGAAGGGAAGTCTCACTGTACTTGAAACAAACGTTGGTCAAACTCACTCAAGATCCTTGGAGGGTAAATCTACAATTACTACGTGGAAGCTTGCACCAAGGCGTAAGTCCATTAAGAATGTCGCCAACATAATTGATCCACCCACTCTATCCCCTCCTCTTCCTATTTTGATCTCGTGACGTTGGATTTCATCACCAACTAGTGGTTTCATTGTGGGAAGATATTATTTGATTGTTTGCTTCTCAGATTCATAGCATGTGTTGGTTGTGTTACTTAGTGGGCCTTAGTTCAAGTCAGTGTTAATGGCATCAAATCCTAAGAGTACCAATGGTGAAACCCCTTCTCCTGGGGAACCTTATACCTTTCCTTCTTTTGGAAACTTTGGTCCTCCATACATTGCCACACCGAGTCTTCTGGGACTCACCATCAGATTACTGATTTGGTTGTTCCCCACTATGGTGATCTCTAATCCTCCTAATGTTTCAACTGCACCTAATACTTTATATGTCAGTACACCACCCACACATCAACCTCATGTTGAATTTTCACCTTATTTGCCCATTAAGTCTCCTTCCATTTCTCCTTCTTCGCCTAGTGAAAGATTTAAAACAAGTAGCCAGGTTGATCAGAAGAAGAAGAAATGGAAAGAGAAGAAGAAGAAGAGCCTAAAAAGGACCAAGGCCCCAACAATATCAGATGTTGGATCCAAGAAAATAGTTACTGTTAATAGTATTGGGAGTGTTGATGAGGTCAACAAGATTAAAATGAAAAATCTGAAACCCAAATTCCCTTGCAGTCTTTGTAAGGGCGACCACTTTCTGAGGGATTTCCCTGGTATTCCCAAGGTCTTAGAAATGTGTTCCTCTGTGTCATTGGTCTCTGCTAGACATGCTAGTGATTCCTCGTCATCTAGTGACGTTCAGGTTGGTAAGAAGAAAACAACTGTCAAATTCCCTTGTATGTTATGAAGAGGTGATCATTATTCTCACCTTTGTCCTCGCATGGATGAGGCTTCTTCTTTTTTGGAAAAACTTCAACTTCCAAAAGGTTATCGTAAGATTTCCCCCAACCCATCATTAGTTGATGCACTGGTCAATCCGGTTCCATCCCCGGTCAGTTCGGTTGATCAGGTGGTCAGTAATCCGTTTTCATCCTCGGTCGACCCCACTCTCCCGTTAGAGAGTGACACCAAAGTGGTCGATTCATTTCCATCCGTTGACCCCATTCTCCCCTTGGAGAATGAAACCTAAGTGGTCGATCCAGTTCTGTCATTGGTCAATCCCACTCCTCCTTTGACGAGTGCCAAAGTGGCTGATCCAGTCCCTTCCTCGGTCAGTCCCACCCTTATCCAAAGAGTGCCAAAGTGATTGCTCTGGTTACATCATCAATCAATCCTACTCTTCCTCTGAAGAGTTCCAGCGTGGTCGATCTGATCCCATCATCGGTTGATCCTACTCTCCCTCTAGAGAGTAAACCCGATACTACCCACATTTTTCTCGTTGATACAAAATCTACCATGTTGGGGGGCATTCCTCATTCTCCTGTGAAAACCCCTCCAAGAAATGAGGCCATACTTTTTGATTGGGGTGCACTCACTGGACCTCGTCTTCCCTCTGACATCCCTTTCTAGATTACAGTATAGGTTTATGGTCAGGACGTTCCTCAAATGCTGATAGATGAAGGTGCATCCGTTAGTATTTTGTCCTCTGTTGCTTGGAACACTTTGGCTTGTCCTCATCTTGCGTCGGTTACACACAATCTGTTAGCTTTTAACAAAATAAATAGTCAAGCTTTAGGGACCCTTCCTCAGTTTTCGATAACTTTGGGAGGGAAAACTGTCTTTATTGATGTCATGGTAGTCCGAGACTCATTGCATTTCTCTTTACTCCTTGGGAGGGATTATGTCTATTCCATGAAATCTATTGTGTCCACTCTTTTTTGTGTGATATATTTCCCTCACGATGGAAGAATTTTCACTATTAATCAACTTTCCTTCATCAGTCCTAACTGGATTACCTCCCTGAATGGTTCTTATATGACGACAGTATCACCCCCGCCGCATGTCAATTATGTGTCATTGTCTCCCATGACTTCGACTCCCGATGATTTGTATCCGGTAGTTGACATGGTGATCTCTTTGGTAGGGCTATTGGAGCCTAATCTCCTTATCCCTGTCGCAGCCCTCGACATGTTTTCCTTCCAGAGTGATTTTATTCCATCTAGTGAAGATCTCTTGGAAGCCATGACCAAGTTTTTCCCCTTGACACGGTGTCCTTCCAAAGCGTTATTCTCTTGGAAGCCATGATCAAGGAGAGTCCACGAGCACAGTTTCTCCTCTCTATAGAAAGCTCATTAAAAAATGAAACATAGGCCTTGAGCATAGTTTTCTCTTCTTTCTGGAAAGCTCATTAAAAAATGAAACAGAGGTCATGAGCATAGTTTCTCTCTTATGTGGAAAGATCGTTAAAAAATGAAACATAAGCCTTGAGCATAGTTTTCCACTCTCTAGAAAGATCGTTAAAAATTGAAACAAAAATCTGAGGATTGAACCCAGAGCCCTAAGCATAGTTCGTTTTCCTGTGTCAAGCTCATTAAAAAATGCAACAGTCACCTCTCCTGTCAGGTCGAGTCTTTCGCCAGATTTGGTAGATGTCGAGTCAATTCTTTCATTAGCTCTCATATTTGAACCTTCTTTTCATCCACTTGTATCCTTTTTCTCCATCTAGTACAAAAATTGGTGACAACCTCAAAGTTGGTGAATGAATTGAAGCTTGGGGGGCATGTCTCCAGCCTTTGATGATCATTCTGGAGCTAAGCCACCATCTTTCAAGCTGGGGGCATACCAAGATTAGTCTTTGTTCTTTCTCGTGCTCATAAATACATGAGAATGCAACCAGGTAAACTTTTATCTCTTTTTCAGACCTGCATAGATATATGAAAAATGGACCCCCTGGAGTCGTCTTTGAGCTCTTTTCAGACTCTCTAAACATGAAAACATTGTTGAGTGATCTTGCTTCCTTTACCACTCGTTAAAAGGTTTCAAAGGGCGCGTTTCGAGTGATAATTTATCTCTTTTTTGGCCTCGCGAGACTAACATTACGAAAAAGGACAACATTGGAGTCATCTTTAAGCTCTTTTCAGACTCTCTAAGTATGAAGAACCACTGAGTTTACCTTCTCCAGACTCGTTAAACAATCATACATTGAAGGGCCCATGTGGGACCAAACCCTTACTTCTTCCAGTTCGTTAGATAAAGGAAGAGGAACTTACCAAAGGTGAGTCATATCAAGCATGTGTTACCCTCCTCGAGCTCATTTAAATTAAAATGAGGTACTCGTCTATCTGGATGGGGGGAAAATTCAAAGAATCAAGCCAAGAAGTTTTTGAGAACACTACCAATAACTCTTACAGTCGCCCTTGAACACAACACTTTGTCTTTGCACGCATTTTAATCAGCTCAACCTCTGCACTGAGCCAATCCTCTGAGTTTCTTTTAATCCATTGGGTCACCTGTCGAAAGTCACATCATCCACTAGATTATCATGTTTTGGTCCATGTTAAGTTTTTGTTGTTGTGCCTCAGTGTTCAAGGGAAGTATCTGTCTCGAGAGTCAAACATCACAAATATCTTGTTTCAATACCCATGTCAGTCCATGTTCATTTGATCTACTACATCTTTGTTTCTTTTTCATGTCGTTGATGGGGGATACATCAAGGCCCTCCTTCAATGAGTCTATTCCTGTCAACTTCAACATATTATCTAGGAGTTAGACTTAGAAACCAGTTAGTACCTTGGGACCTACATGCCTCAATGGAAAGCCTCCTCATGTCCAACAATGGGTTTACATCATTGACTCCTGATCGGATGATTCCACAGATGTTTGACTTCATCTCATTCATTCACATTCGTTGGGATGTACTAGAGTACCTTGGGAATCATTGACATCAATGGTGATCTCCCTCGCGCTTGTTAACGGTTTACATCATTGACCCATAATCAAGTGGTTTCTTCCATGTTCGACATCATAACATCTATTCACATGGTTAGATTCGTACTACATTGGGATCAGTAAGAAGACCCTAGGTGGATTTTTCACTCTTATGCATACTTTTCACAGGTTGTGAAGGATTTATTTTGAACTATGACACATATACTGTTACATATATCCACTTTGTATTGGTCGTGGCTATGCTTTTCATCTCATAGATCCACTATGTATTCTTCATGGCTACGATCAGTTAAAGTCATAGGAGTATAGATCCAGATTGTATCTACAGTGGCTATACCATTTTTTCAATATAATTATGGATCCGCAGTGTATTTTATGGTGGCCATACCTAAAAAGTCTTTATCACTCAAGCATAAGTATGCCTGCCTTGGGTTTGAAACATGTCATAATATGTGTTTGATGGTTGTGTGCAGATTTTTAGGGTTTCTCTGCATCCATACCCTTGCTCGAAAAAAATCTACAAAGTACTTCAGTCATCATCGTATTTTAACTTCGTACTTTGGAGGGCAATCTGTTACACCTCAAAATTACTCACTTCAATAGTGTCGCAAGTGTCATCATTACAAATTTTTTAAGTGTCGCAACTTGTCCGCAAGTGTTGCATCTTAACTACAAGTGTTGCAAGTGTCAAAAACAATATACTACCATATTTCCTATGTCATGCCTCTAACGACATCACAAAGACACTTAAGACACCCCAAAGACTAGTTTTGAATAAGAGAAGTCACTTGACAGGGAGTACAAACCTTTTTCCATTGAAACAACCACTAAAAAATGGATTTTGGAGAGGAGCGCTCCCCTACCCACTGTCAGGGAGTGCTGGCACTCCTTGAGCCTCTTTGGGGGAGTGCTTGAGCGCCCTGTGCACCCTTTTGGGGTAGCGCTACCCTTTTTTTAGCAAATTCTGGGTTTGTTGAGGCAAATAAGGGAAGAATCCCTTAATTCTTGAAGGTAGTTGGATTTGAATAGATGGTCAAGGCATGATACTAGGGGAGATCCTCATCTGAAGGAGAATAATCCTCAACTCATCCCAAATATCTCTCAAGTGGTTGGACCTCTCCAAGGTTATATAAGGAGGCTTTCTCATGGTGAAAGGTACAAGGAAGATTGATAATTATACCTAACTTATGATCTTGTAAGTGGTATTGACAGAAAGACAATAGAGATGTGAAACTTATGATCTCATGAGTGAGATGTCACCAAAGAAATTAGTGTAGATTACTTGAGAAAAGGGGTTGGAGAAGGAGAATTGGAAGAGGCCGATGCACCTTCATTCAAAGGATTGTAAGTATCTTTACTTGTTCTCATTAATAATCAATGCTTGGCCTGTTTCTTTCAAACTTGTGCTTGTTCCATATGAGTTTGTCTGCAGTAGATGGATCTATCATTGAGATAATATCAATAGAGTAGGAAGTCCATTGTATCTTTTTCTTTCCTATAGGACCTATCAGAGAACTCGGGATCAAAGCTCAGCCAAGACTTTGCAAGGACAAATGTCGATAATAAGGTACATATATTTATCCTTCTCTTTCATTCATTACCTTGATAGGATCTAAAAGGAAGTCAGTGCCCATGTTAATCACTTTTTTTTCTTGGCCTTAGGAGTCTAGAGACAAAGAGGGAATTTACTTGTCTGCAGGGGGATTCACCTTCAACAACACCACCCATGGGTATAGAAATCATTGGACTATTCATTACATATTCCCCCATAGTAAGATTGATCTTATTGCATTTTCCTAAGCAATTTATAGTTCCTCCATATGCAATCATTACTTGAAACACTGGTGTTGGATATACAAATCAATTGAGATCTTTGGCTAATTTATAGTGAATGAAATTATGAGTACTGCCAGAATCAATTAGGACTATTACCTTTTTCTTTTTGATATATCCTTCAATATTGAGGTTTTGAGGAGTGTTAATTCCAACCAATGCATTACATGATATCATGGGAGTCAACTCTTCAGATGAAATTGATTCTACAATTTCATCTTGAGATGGTTCTTTTTCATGTTCTTGTTATTCTTCCTCTTCACAATATATGTAGAATAATTTCTTCTCACCACATTTATTTCCCTTACTGTACTTGCTGCCACAATTAAAGCATAAACATTTTTCTTTTATTTCCTCTAATTTTTGAGGTGTCAACCTTGTAGGTTGAGGTGTTTTAGAAGAAGGAGCATTATTCTCTCTATATATGTTAGGATTGGTCCTTCTAGTAGCCATAGCCATATTTTCACTTTCAACATTTCTTGCCACCCTAAATGCATTCTCCAATGATTTGGGTTCCCAAAGGAGAACCTCATGTTGAATGTTATCTCTTAAAGTTCCTATGAATAGATCAATCAAGTGCTCATCTGGAATATCAGTTACCTTTATATTCAATCTTTGGAAGTTCTCGATGTGCTCTGTAACTGAACCCTTTTGCTTGAGATTTATCAATTTGATAAAGAAGGTATTGCTCCTTGTATCCTCATAGTGTGCTATCATTTCTTCCGTGAAAATTGTCCATGTGACAAGTGATTTGCAAGAACATAACCATCTATACCATACAAATTGATTGGGTTCTAAATATAAAGCAATTCATACCTTTTGTGTATGTGGCACATTATGTAGATCAAAGAATTGCTCCATCTGAAGTATCCATGTGATAGGGTCCTTGTTATCAAACTTCCTCATATTGATCTTAGGAATGTGGTTGGTCTTCAACCCAAATTTAGAGTTTCTCCATTCTTGATTCACCTTCCTTGTGTCCTCATCATGAATTTCATGGGATACATTTTCACTTGCAGGTGTCCTCTCTATTACGAAATTTTTCAATCCTTCCATGAAACCATCCATCTTTGCCTCCAATTTAGCTTCCATCTCTTGTATTTCATCTTTTGTTACTATCGTGTTTTTTAAATCATTTATGTCCCTACAAATTTCTTCACCTTCATCAAGAGTCCAAGTAGGATTGTTTGGAGCCTTATTTGGTGTAGAATTTCCCTTTTTGGGTGGCATGTTGGCCAAGTATCACTTTTGAACCTTGATTTTGAGGTGGTTCTACTAGACACTCTTTCTTCTATTGTATCTCCAAAGTTTCGGCCCTTCTAGGTATGAAACTTTATTTTTTGTAGTTATCTGATATTTCTTCTCTGCAATACCATAGGTTTCATCAAAATTGGATGTGCCAAGTGGAATTTACAGTAACTTCCCCACAACTTGTTGATTTTTGTCCTTTTCAGGAGATCTCACTTGTATAGTGTTCCCCGCACAACAAAATTGATATAAAATTCTGAAAATCGTACCAGAAATACTAAAGACTATCCATTATCTAATGAAACTAGTCTCACTCAATTTGGATACTCTAGGAAGAAGTTATGATTGTTTTAACTAGAACACCTTCTTGAGACTAGTCAATAGGACTAGTCAGATACCCTATTTTCCACAGGGTGTATCTACAAATTTAAGATGACCCAGAAGCTGAACGTTTTAACACAGATACCTTACTAATTTATGTGAATAACATCCAAATTTCAGGATCTAAAACGTTACAGAAAATATTTTATAGTGAAAATTCCGCAATGACTCAACTCAGGATGATTCCAGAACCCTATATTGCACAGGATTTATCTCCGAAAGTATAAGGCCTCAAGAGATGAAATTTTAAACCAATGTACCTTGATCCGTCTACTAAATAACCTCCAAACCATGCCTTCAGAAACGTTGTATAAAAAAATTTATAGCGAAAAATCCAAGGTGTCTTAGATGTTGCAGTGAAACCCCAAGACCTTGAGCTCTGATACCATATGTTAAGAACCAAATATCAATATAGCATAGAAAAACCTCAGAATAAGTACTCAACGCCTTGCAAAAGAGATAAATTCAAATAATAATCCTCTTTGAGGGGGTAACCTCCTTATGCCCATATAAATGTACAATTACAAGATGATTCAAAATGAAAATGTTTCCTTGGTATATAGGAGACTAGGAGGTATAATTACAACTAATGGCCTAAAGCTGACATAAATAAAGAAATAGTTGCAGCGGTTATGCCACCTCAACAATAGCCAACACTTACAAAATAAGCACCTCCTAGCAAGTAAATGGTTGTGAAAACTTTCCATCATAGTGATTCAAGCAACAACTTTGATCCTCCCTTTAGTTTATTTCTTCTACAACCATTTCTAGGTTTTTTCATTTCATGGTCTGTGGGAGCCCCATCCCAGTCCTATTTGAAGGAAAAACGCAAAACTTTACTCTTAAGACACCAATGTGTATATTTAAAGACTTATATTATTTTTTAGGTTACCAGAGAACTAATTTCAGATATTACATTATTGCAATCTCAAAGACTTTGATTCAAGCATGAGATTTCAAATTTTATCTATCATAATATTTTTTGTGTTCAATGAAATTATCATTTAAACTTCTCTGTCATATGCAGTCCATAGTTTCTTGTCTCCTCTCTTTGAATATTGTTCCTTGTCTTGATGAATGTTGTGATGGAAATGTTAGTATTTTTATTATCATACTCAGTTGATTTATGAACTTTGTAAGATATTGTATAAAATTTATTTTTATAATATACTTGGTCTGAATCTCAGGTATTTTTTTGAATGTGAATATTTTTTCTGAGTAAGTCTATTCCTTCTCAGGATTTTTTTATGTTTCTGCATGCAATTTTAAAATAGAGGAGTACCACCTCTTAAAAAACACAGGGGGATTTCATCCTCGTGAGGTTGAATTTAAGATAGTAAAATAGCCTTTTGGATCAACATAACTTTCCTCTTGGAAAAGCACCATACAAATGGTGGACTCATATGTGGATAGATAAAGAAAATATTCATTTGTGTAGTCCATTGGACTCAACAATGGGGTTGACATCAAGCCTTTGTTCAAAGATTTCAAAGAGAACTGTGATTGGTCATCCCATATGAAAGATACACCCTTATTCAAAAGGTATGTGAACCCTTTTGAAATCTTGTTGAGATCGTTTTGTACTTCCTTGTTTTCCTTCCACATTCTATCTTCCCTTTTTCCTTTTTCCATTTATTTTCCCTCTTATACACCTCCCCTTATCTCCCTTTTTCTTTTATCCCTTCTTCTCTCCCTTTCTGGTTACTATACTTAGTCATATTTCAATGATTCATGAGTTGGCGGGTTGGCGTGCCTTCATCTCCATCCACTTGCTCATGTCATAAGTTTGCTACTACACCTCACCATTTTTCAATTGCATGGGTTTGTGGGTTCAATCCCTCATCCTCCATTTTTTCGTGACCTTCAATATGCACCCCAAGTTTCGTGATTTACATTTTGACCATCATCCTTGTCATAGGTGCCGAGATCCAAAGTATTTTATTCCTCTTGCATGCAAGTCCGACCAACCACATTTCTACACATAGTATATTTTTTATCATCTATACCATTGCGGGTTTGCGGGTTTATGAAAATTTTTGTATTCAAACTCTCTCTCGTCCATCCCCGCCATTTTTTTTCTTTTCCTGATACGCATTAAGTGTTGTTTAATTCTAACAAATATTTTACAAGCCCCAAAACAATAGTCATTAATGGTGAAAGGATCGAGGAATTACTCATTAAATCTCATTAAATCTTCATTTTCCAAAGGATTAAATTATCATTATCTTTCCGAAAAGATTATTTGAGGTTATTATCCAGCTCAAGAAATAGTCCCATCAACCTATGGCAGGATCAACTAGACAACATTTTTGTGGTGATACTCTAAATATCTTTGGTCATGAAGACCAGAACTTCCAGTGGTCAAGAGCATATTTGTATTATTCTTCTCTTCCTGCACATAAAGATGTAATTTGGGCATATGGAATCGCTTGTGTTGGGTGTGTTCCTGAGGTTTTTTATTGTAAGGAACTCGTTGCATGGTGTGAGGACAAGTACATTCCAAGTTAAAGAATTATACAACTCCAAGATCATTCTCCGATCTCTCTTTCACCTCAAGTTTTTTGCAAGATGTTAAAGTTGCCAAAGCCGACTCTTACCTTCAAAGGTGAAGATTGCAGAGAACTCTTGAAGAAACATAACAATGGGCTTGACCTCTTGCCAAAATATTTGGAGAATCCTACATCTATCCCAACAAACATAACCAGAATCCAGGTTGAATCTTTTAAAAAACATTATTGATAAATTGCATAGCTATTTACCAGGTTGACAGGTCAGGAAAGCATTGCTTCTATCTCTCGCATGATGTTATATATATTTTATTTTAAAGTACAGGAACATGCTATTTTTTATTGGGAAAAACTCATTTCTATTGAAATCTTGTCCTAGTTATCACACTATTAAAAGGATAGAAAATTCTTTATGGCCTCTTATTTGATATTTTATATTGTGCATTGTTGTCAATTCCCAAATTCAACCATAAGAAAGAGGGTGAATTTGAATTTCGAAATAGATCCAATTACCTTCTGGTATTAGGAATTATGGAGACACAAGACCACTTTGTTTTTCTATGAAGTTTATAATAATTTTATTTCAATATTCAAAAAACTTGTTGTTGGGCAAAAACACTTCAAGGATATCTAATCAAGCTACCAGATTTTTAGAGAAAAAGGGGACAATGGAACAAATCGATAATCACAGTGTCATAAGGATATATTTTCTCGAAAGAGAATCCTTCTTTCCTCCCGTATCATGTATCTGATAAACTATTTATTACGGAGGTGGCAAGGAAATATAACTTCTAGCTACAATTTTTCCATGAAAAAAGGAAAAAGAAGTTGATTCCCCTGCCACTGAAGATTGGAGAGTTCACGTTCATAAATATAAATAAAATTGACGAATTTTCAATTCATTTCAACAATGTGAGTTTAAAGTATGTTGAAAATATAAAAGGTTTTGATTCAAACAAAATATTTGTTGGACATATGATTTCATTGGGGTTCAGTAACTCTTTCATTCAAATTATATTGAATGAAGAAGAAGAGGGTAACATCCAAATCACTCCTATACACAATGATGGTGATATAGAAACATTACTTAGCAGTAATGATTTTTACAAGCAAAGGGGAAAAGGTCCCAGTGAAAGAAGTGCTCAATCTCAAGTTCTTGCTCCCAAGAAAAATACATCCAGGAGAAATGCTCCAGTGACCCACCCAGATCAAAATATTTTCAACAATATTTCCAGTGGAGGGGGAGAGAAGAATCCTCCCTCTGGAAAAATTGAGAATTCACACAAGCTTCCCATAAGAAAGAAAAGGAAAAATTTAGTGCAAGAGGAAGAAGATAAGCTTAGAGAAAATGACATCCAAAGATTTTCTTTGGAGGATATGGAACTAGAAGTAGATATTGAGAAAATATTTCCTGCAATAGAACAGCGGAAAAATATGGATCAACAAAATTCTTTATTGGAAGTCATTGGAAATGAGACCTTCGATGAAGAAGAATCCTTCACTTTTCAAAGTGTCATTTTTGATCAAGAGTCTAAAAATTTGATTGTTGAAAGAAGTGATTGGAAGAATAAAAAGGGAAATTCCTACTCAGAGGTCAACATGAAGGATATGCGACCATCCTAGATTTCCAAAATCCATAGGGAAATTGGGGAAGCACTTGACGACTCTATTGATGGTTTAGAAGCTGAAAACACCAAATTAAAGGAGAAGATCAAAGAATTGGAAAATGCCTTGATGCCTCTTCCAATCCTGGCTAGTCCTTTGACAATGGTTAAACCAACTACACTAAGAACATGGGAACATGCTTTTCATGAATATCTCCAAGATGATTTAAAGAATGAAGAAGGATTCTGCAGAGACGTTGTTTTACCATTTGGGATAGAATTCTCAAACATGGAAGAATTGAAAAGGAGAGAAGAGGATCTGCCTTCTCCAAGTTGAATTAAATAGTTGAATGCCTGTTGGAAAGAAAAGATCAAGAATTTGAATAACATTGTCCAAGCATGCAACAAA
The DNA here is from genome assembly GCA_009831015.1 of Picea engelmannii. Taxonomy (NCBI): domain Eukaryota; kingdom Viridiplantae; phylum Streptophyta; class Pinopsida; order Pinales; family Pinaceae; genus Picea; species Picea engelmannii. The sequence goes on along the minus strand of ML784385.1, from coordinate 569,085 downwards.
GCCATAGTGAAAAGAGAATAATTATTCAAAATACTCACAGAGATAGATCTGGCAGGAAGCACTGATGAGGTGCAATATTCTAAGTTAATTATTAATTCAATGTCTATGACAAGGAAACAATTTGATAAACAAGTCAATACATTAAAAGGGTTATCGACTCAGAAATTTTATGGCATAATTGAATATAACGAAGAAGAGATAGATAATTGGCTTGTTGATTATTCTATGAAAAATCAAGATATTGAGGAGTAAATACATGGAATTTCTCATGACCTAATAGATTTGGAAGGTGAATTATTTAATATCAAAGTCAGGCATGAAATAAATGTCACGCCAATGAAAAATTACATTGAAGATTGGTTTAATAAGGCGATTGATAAATTAACTAAAGAAGGCTAGGAAACAACAGTTGAGATGGTTCCTATAACTACCAACGAGGAAAATAAAAGGACAACAACAAGAAAGTAAAAAACTGTGAGAGACCATCATAGTGAGTTTATACTGATCACATCTTGCTTTCTTTATGCATTTTTCATCCAGTTACTCTGCTTCTTTGACTATAAGTTTTAATTGAAATATGATAACTTTTGTTTGTCTTATTTCCAGGTCTTTCTACTCTATCATCGCCAACCATATTCTTTCCACAACTTACTTCTTGTTTATATTTTCTTTATGGTCCACTGGAGCCCCAATCCTAGTCCTTTGGACAAACGCATTTAAATTTCAAAGCTTTATAACAAACTTTATATTTCTCATAAATCCCAAGAGAACTATTTCGGGATCAGTTTTGACAGTGTTTTATAACTTTAAGTTTTGAGTATAAAATATTTTATATTGATCTATCATTTTCTTTATTTGAGCTCCACATGTGTTTACTCTATTAAATTTCTCTTATGTGTGCATACCATTTTATTTTATTTTTATGTGATAAAAAATCTTTAGTTTAACTATGATGGATGTGAGGAAATTTTGCTTATCTTTTTCAAATATGTGATGTGTGAGGTTCCTAGTCATCTCTCAGGAATATATATTTTTTTTAAGAAAAACATTTTTATTTTATACAACCCTAACATTTCATTGAATACCACATTGGAATTTCTCAAAGTCCTATATTATTTTGAAAGTCTAGAGTTCAAAGAGTATCATAAAAAAAAAGGAGTACCATCTCAGATCAGATAATGGAGGTGAATACTGCAACAAGGAGTTTGATGATTACTGTTCATACCATGGGATTCGTAGAGAGAAGACAGTTCCACGAAGACCACAAGAAAATGGTGTGTCAGAAAGGATGAACAGGACAATCATGGAGCGTGCAAGGAGTATGAGATTGCATGTTGGTTTGCCCTTACAGTTCTGGGAAGATGTTGTAGATACTGTTGTTTACTTAATAAACAGAGGACCTT
>ML784385.1:532520-545126 GCA_009831015.1 Picea engelmannii | reverse complement strand
AGAGCATGATGTATACTATCCATCCATGGGTTTTGTATCTACATGTGCATTTTCCTTCATGTCCAAATAACTTCATCAATCTTGTGGTCCAAAACCCATGACTAGGGTTGACATCAATGACAACAACCAATCTTCCAACAAATAATATTAAAAACTATTACACCCTTAGAACTCTGGAACGTCTAATAATAATAATAATAATAATAATAAAGGTGTAATAAAACCCTAGGTTTGAGAAGACTTTTTCAAAAAAGGTATTTAAAAGTGATGTAGTTAATTAATGAATTAAGTGGTTTAATTTTGATAATGGTGTTAATAGTATTAAAATTAATTTTTTTATGTTAATTATAGGTTAAATTTAGGGTTAATAAAATTAATACTATTACACCCTTAGAACATCTAATAATAATAATAATATTAATAAGGTAATAATTACTATTAAAGGTGTAAAAAACCTAGGTTTGAGAAGATTTTTCAAAAAAGGTATTTAATAGAGATTTAGTTAATTAATGAATTAAGTGGTTTAATTTGATAGCCAGATGGTGTTAATATTATTAATATTAATTTATATGTTAGTTATAGGTTAAATTTAGGGTTAATAATATTAGCGATAAATTTTTCTTTCCCGAATGAGCGGGATCCAACTTTCAGTAATCTCTAGGCCATTGTCTCTATTTAGGTTATCGGGATTTTTGATGATTTCGATTGCTTCTCTAATTCGTCTTTTAAGTAGATGGTATTCTTTTGCTAAGATTGTGGTGTCCTCTAGGCGTATATGATGTTTAGTTGTGAGAGAGTGTTCGGCTAGTGCTGAGGTGCGAGTTCATTCATTCTTGATGTCAGCACTGTGCTCTTTAATCCTGGTGTTGAAAGAGCGGCTTGTTTCTCCAATGTAGCATTTGCCACAAGAACATTCTATTATGTAAACCCCTTTGAAATTATGTTGGTCAAGATTGTCCTTAACCTATCTCATTTTCTGTCTGATGGTATTAAGTGGTCTAAATGAGGTCTTAATCTCCTTCTTGTTTAGGACTTTTGCGATTTTATCAGTGACAATTTTCAGGGAAAATGAAAAAAATATGCAATGCCATTACATCATATATCTGTAAAACAACCATTTTCCTAATGGAGACTCGATGTTGTGGGACCAATAAATCCAAAGTCAAGAAAAGGGAATACATATATCCTCACCACTATAGATTATTTTACAAATTCGTCGAAAGTTGTAGCATTAAAAAGGGTTGATTATGAAGAGCTGATTAAGTTTCTCAAAGATAATATTTTGTCAAGGTTCGGTGTCCTAGAAAAATTCATTACTGACAATGGATCAATTTTCATTGGTTCAAAGTTTACAGAATTTTGTGGAGAATATGGAATTGTTATGGGATAGTCATCAAATTATTATCCACAAGGCAATGGTCTTGCAAAATCCACTAATAAGACACTCATTCAGATATTGAAGAAAATTATTGATAAGAACCAAAGGAATTGGCATTTGAAATTGACAAATGCTTTGTGGGCGAGCATAATGAATCTGAAAGACAACACTGGGATGTCTCTGTACACGTTGGTTTATGGGAAAGAAGCAAAAATTCCAATTATCCTCAAGCTAAATGCCTTGAATTTTGTAGTTAATACAAATGATGCAAAATATAGTTCACCTATGCAATAGAGAGTTCACCAATTATTGAAATTGGAGGAAGAATGAAGTAAAGCCTTGAATAGAACTTCTCAGAGACAACAAAGTATCAAAAAATATTTTGATCATAAGACAACCATAAAGAAATTTCAAAAGGGTGAACTGGTGTTACTCTGGAACAAAGCTAAGGATAAACCATCGATGCACACAAAATTTGAAGCACTTTGGGTGAGAACATATATCATTGAAAAGATATTGGGTTTTAATGCTTATATGCTCAAATATATGAAGGTTAAAATGTTAATGTTGCATGTTAATGGGAAACATTTGAAAATATTCTTTGCCTGAAATTTTCTCATTTCCTTCTACATAATTTTCATTTATTTAGTTTGTATATCCTTACCTTTTGACCCCATAGCCAAATGGATATAAGCATCTAGTCATGGAGATTATGGATTCTTGACAACCCACAGGGGATTATCATCCCAAAGTTGGAGCTAGTTGTTGAGATCATTTTGTGCTCTCTTGTTTTCCTTCCACATTCTATCTTCCCTATTTCTTTTTTTTTTTATTTCTTTACCCTCTTATACACCTCCCCTTATTTCCCTTTTTCTTTTATCCCTTATTCTCTCCCTTTTTGGTTACTATACTTAGTCATATTTTAGAGATTCGTGGGTTGGTGGGCCTTCATCTCCACCCACTTGCTCATTTCATAAGTCTACTACTACACTTAGACATTTTTCAATTGTGTGGGTTCACAAGTTCAAGCCCTCATCCTCCATATTTTGTGGCCTTCACTTTGCACCCCAAGTTCCATGATATACATTTTGAACATCATCCTTGTCACGGGTGTCGAGCTTAGAAGTATTTTATTCCTCTTGCATGCAAGTCTGAATGACCTTCTTTCTACACTTAGTATATTTTTTATCATCTATACCACCACGGGTTGGCGGGTTCCCGCCTTCATGAAAAGTTTTATATTCAAACTCTCTCTCATCTGTCCCCACCATTTTTATTATTTTCTCGATACGCATTAAGTGTTTTTTAATGCTAACAACCATTGTGCAGGCCTCAAAAATACAATCATTAATGGAGAAAGGATCGAGGAATTACTCATTAAATATCATTAAATATTCATTTTCCAAGGATTAAATTATCATTATCTTTCCAAAAAATATTTATTTGAGTTTATTATCCAGCAAAATAAATAGTCCTATCAACCTATGGAAGCATCATCTAGACAATATTTTTTTGGTGATACTATGAATATATTTGGTCGTGAAGACCAGATCTTCCAGTGGTCAAGATTATATTCATATTATTCCTCTCCTCTTGCACAAAATGATGTAATTTGGGCATCTGGAATCGCTCATAATGGGTGTGTTCCTATGGTTTTTTATTGTAAGGAACTCGTTGCATGGTTTGTGGACAAGTAGGTGCCATGTCAAAGAATTATACAACTTCAGGATCATTCTCCAATCTCTCTTTCACCTCAAGTTTTTCGCAAGATGTTAAAGCTGTCAAATTCGACTCTTACTTTCAAAGGTGAAGATTGCAGAGAATTCTTGAAGAAACATAACAATAGGCTTGAATCCTGCTAGAATATTTGGAGAATCTTGCATCTATTCCAGCAGACATAACTAGAATCTAGGTTGAGTCTTTTAAAAACCCGTATCGAGAAATTGCATGGCTACTTACCAAGTTTACAGGTCAGGAAAACACTTCTTCTATCTCTCACATGATTTTATATATTCTTTATTTTACAGTACAAGAACATAACATTTTTTATTGGGGAAAACTCATTTCTATTGAAATCTCATCCCACTTATCACACTATAAAAAGGACAAAACAATATTTATGGCCTCTTATTTTATATTTTCTATTGTGCATTGTTGTCAATTCCCAAATAACCATAAGCAAGAGGGTGAATTGTGAAACAGATCCAGTTACCTTGTCTTCAAAAACGTTGTTGTTGGGAGAAAACACTTCAAGGATATCTGATCAAGCTACCATATTTTTAGATAAAAAGGGGACAATAGAAAAAATGGATAATCACATTGTCATAAGGATATTTTTCTCGAAAGAGAATCATTTTTTTCTCTCATATCATGTATCTAATTAACTATTTATTACATAGGTGGCAAGGAAATATAACTTATGGATACCATTTTTTTCCATGAAAAAAGGAAAAAGAAGTTTATTCCCCTGCCATGGAAGATTGGAGAGTTCACATTCATAAATATAAATAAAATTGACGAATTTGCAAATCATTTTAACAATGTGAGTTTAAAGTATGTTGAAAAGATCAAAGGTTTTGATCCAAACAAAAACTTTGTTGGACATACGATTTTAGTCAGGTTCCATAACTCTTTCATTCAAAATATCTTGAACGAAGAAGAAGAGGGTAACAACCAAATCTCTCCCATACACAATGTTGGTGATCTAGAAACATTACTTAGCAGTAATGATTTTTACAAGAAAAGGGGAAAAGGTACCAATGAAAGAAGTTCTCAATCTCCAGTTGTTACTCCCAAGAATACTACATCGAGGAGAAATGATATAGTGGCCCACCCAGGTAAAAATATTTTCAACAGTAGTTCCAGTAGAGGGGGAGAGAAGAATCCTTCCCCTGGAAAAATTGAGAATTCACACAAGCTTCCCGTAAGAAAGGAAAGAAAAAGCTTTAGTGCAAGAGGAAGAAGATAATATTATAGAAAATTATATCCAAATCTTTTCTTTGGAGGATATGGAACTAGAAGCAGATATTGAGAAAATATTTCTTGCAATAGAACAACCGAAAAATATGGCTCATCAAAATTCTTTGTTGGAAGTCATTGGAAATGAGACCTTTAGTGAAGAAGAATCATTCACTTTTCAAAGTGTTGTTTTTTATAAAGATTCTAAAACTTTGATTGTATAAATAAGTGACCAGAAGAATAAAAATGGAAAGTTTCGCTCAGAGGTTGACCTGAAGGATATGCGATCATCCCAGATTTCCAAAATCCATAGGGCAACCAAGGATGTGCTCGACGACTCTATTGATGGTTTAGAAGTTGAAAATTCCAAATTAAAGTAGAAGATCAGAGAATTGGAAACTGCCTTGATGCCTCTTCCAATCATAGCCATTCCTTTGAAAATGGTTAAACCAACTACACCCGATATTAAATTAAAAGGATCTTCTAGTTTGCGCACAGCGGTCTGAATTTATGTAGAGAAATACATTAAAAAGAGAATGTCACTAATAATAGAATCATGGGAGGTATAAAAAAATATTGTTTATTTTGGTTCAAGGGAAATTTCCTTTCATGAGTATCTCCAAGTTGATTTAAAGAATAAAGAAGGATTCTACACAGATGTTGTTTTTCCATTTGGAATAAAAGTCTCAAACATGACATAATTGAAAAGGAGAGAAGAGGATCTTCCTTCTCCAAGTCGAATTAAATAGTTGAATTCCTTTCGGAAAGAAAAGATCAAGAATTTGAATAACATTGTCCAAGCATGCAACGAAGCCATACTGAAAAGAGAAGAATTATTCAAAAGACTCACAGAGATAGATCCGCCAGGAAGCTCTGATGAGGTGCAAGATCCTAAGTTAATTATTAATTCAATGTTTATGACAAGGAAACAATTTAATGAACAAGTTGATATATTAAAGGGGTTATCGACTCATAAATTTTATGTCATAATTGAATATAACGAAGAAGAGATAGATAATTGGATGGTTGATTATTCTATGAAAAATAAAGATATTGAGGAGGAAATACATGGCATTTCTCATGACCTAAGAGATTTGGAAGGTGACTTATTTAATATCAAATTCAGGCATGAAATAAATGTTGCGCCAATGCAAAATTACATTGAAGATTGGTTTAAGAAGACGATTGATAAATTAACTAAAGAAGGCCAAGAAAAAATAGTTAAGACAGTTCCTATAACCGCCAACGAGGAAAATAAAAGGATAACAACAAGAAAGTAAAAAAGTGAGAGACTGTCATAGTAAGTTTATGTTGATCACATCTTGCTTTCTTTATCAGTTTTTTATCCAATTACTCCACTTCTTTGATAGAAAAGTTTAACCGAAATTTGATAACTTCTTCTTGTCTTCTTTCCAGTACTTGCTACTCTATCATCGCCCACCATCTTTTTTCCACAACTTACTTCTTGTTTATATTTTCTTTATGGTTCGCGGGAGCCCCAATCCCAATCCTCTAGGAAAATGCATTTAAATTTCAAAACTTTGTAACAGACTTTATATTTCTCAAAAATCCCAAGAGAACTATTTCGGGATAATTTTTACGATGTTTTATAACTCTGAGTTTTGAACATAAAATATTTGAGATTTATCTATCATTTTCTTTATTTTATCTCCACATGTGTTTACTCTATTAAATTTCTCTTATGTGTGCATACCATTTTATTTTATTTTTATATGATCAGAAATATTTAGTTTCACTATGATGGATGTGAGGAAATTTTTCTTATCTTTTTCAAATATGTGATGTGTGAGGTTCACGGTCATCTCTCATGAATTTTTTTTTTAAACAAAAATAATTACTTTATGCAATCCTTACATTTCATTAAATACCATGGTGGACTTTCTCAAATTCCTATATTATTTTGAAAGTCTAGAGTTTAAAGAGTATAATAAAACAAAGAGGAGTACCACCTCTATAAAAACGTGGGGATTTCTATCCCCTTGAGGTTGTGGTTTAGGTCCTAAGAGATTCAAGCGTCAACAAATCTCTCCATAATTCACAATGAATCTTCGTAAAAAAATTGTCTTCCCTTGCAAACTTTGAAGTTGCACAATAGTATGTGGGGAAGACAACTAAACTATCACCTCAACCTTGAATGGATCAACTATGATCCAAAATGTGGACATAATGAAACCAATTAATATCTTGGATATCACAAAAAATGTGCACTTATGTGTATTCAAACAAATGTTATAAAACCAACATCTAGTGAATATGGAACGAGGTTGAGATGGATTATCATAGAAACTCTAGGATCGAGAAACTAATCATTCAAATATCCTTCAACAATGTGCTTAACGTCATGAAAAAGTATATCGCATGGGATTTTGGCATGTGGAACCAACAGTTTTGAGACTAAATGGAAACTTATGATAAGAAAAAGTACCCCAAGGATAGATAAATGCAATTTTATGGTGGTTTCTATTATTTATCTAAATTTGATTATAGATAAAGAAACCATCCATAGAGAAAAACAATTCACTGCCACATTCATCAATGATCAGATCAATGAATTGGGTTCAATAATTGTTTTTAGGACAATCCTTGTTAAGATCCCTAAAATAAATACAAACTTCAATGGCACCTTGTTTCTTGGCAACCAAAATAGAATTAGATATCCATTCAATCAAAGGAATCAAGTAAATAAAACTAGCATGGAGCAAATTTTCAACCTCCACCTTAATGTCAGTTTCCTTCTCTAGATTGACTAGGAATATCTTTTGTCAAACAATATTAGCACCATCATACACTTTTATTTCATGTTACACAATCCTAGGATCAATTCCTAACATCTCCTTATAGGTCCAAGAAAAAACATTGTGAAACTACATAAAAAGGGAAGTATAAAGTTCAATTCCATGGGGAGAACAATCTACACCAATCAATATGTTTTCAATGACATTTAGATTCATTGAGATATTGATTGTGTTAGCGATGGAAGTCACTTCTGGATTGCAGCAGGAGCAGAGCCAGATGCCCATCATTTTATGTCACAATTTGTTTATAAAAAATGGGTGATCGGATGGAAGTTAACTCAAAACAATGTTGTTCTAACTCCGAAACTAGGCCAGGCATGCATGGGCAAGTGAGGTCTTAGATAAACTTCAGACAGTGAGTTGTAGTAAGGGTGATTAGGGGGAAGACTTGTATAAGAGAACTGCAAAGGTCCGTCGTAAACATCAGGTTTCTAACAGACTGTAGGAGAAAACATCTAAACGCAAGATCTTCTTACATTCAAACACAAAAAACCGGAGAATACAACAATGCAACAATAAATCCTTTATCGTAACATAATTGCAATAATTCATGTGAATCAGTCAATCATGAACTCCCTCAGTATGAGATGAAAACTAGATGGGGTAGGAAAACTGTCTGTCATTAAACAAGAAATCTTACATATAGATGCATAACCAGAGAACTAGAGTGTCTGTTAAAACTTTACAATCGGGAGCTTCGCTCTGCCATCAATGATTACCAAAATGGAAAAAACGCCTTCATATACTCAAAACAACAACAACAGAAAAAACAAGACGATGCATTAAAAACATTGCGTCTAGATGTCTTCTTACAGTCTGCGCATGCAGACTCTGGCCGATCGTGCACCTATGACAGATGCTATCAGATTTTGGACTGTCCTGCTGCAGACGAATCGACCAGCTTTAGTCCTTTGCTGGACTTTCCATTTATGATGGAGATGATGTCTAAACACCTCCAACAATTGCAATAACTTCCCTCTTGAGATCAGGAATGGTTTTGGTCAACTCTGCCTTTTGGGGACGTGGAGGTATTCTCGAGGGGCCACCTGGACCAGCCAAACGGTTCACGGGATGAGAGGTGGAAGATGTGGCATGCTTGACGAGGATGTTGTAGGTGCCAGTATGGTGAAGGTGAGGCGGGGGGAAAAGGGGTGCTTTCGTGGAAGTGATACCGGGACAGGAGACAACAAATGGAGGGAGGTGTTGAGGTGGAGGTGACTGGGCGAAAGGGACACATGGCATGTGGTGAGGACTTGGAACTAGTATATTCGTGCCATGTACAGATAGGGGGCCCGCTAGAGTGAAATTCCATTCCGGACGCCCCCCCCCTCCATTAAAAGAAGAATCGATGGGGGGGTCCTGAATTCAATACAGACCATAGATCTAAGCGTCGAGACTTGGGTTGTCCAGATGCACGCATACATTATCTTTGATACCAGACCCCCCCCCCTCTCGTTAAATCCATAATGATGGAGGGGGTGCGGAATTGGACTTCGTCCGTGAATTTGAGTGCCTAGATCACAACCATCTAGATTTGCGCCCTCTTTAAATTAAATGTGCCCGAGCCTCGCTGATGGATGAACGACTGATATGACCTCGGCGCTTTCATCGTGGAAATCCCGAATGGCCCCACTCATGGCTTAGCTATTGTGTTGTGTGTCCTTCAGATGGACGGTCCCGATCCTTTCAGGATTTCTGGTACCGGAGGTTCACGATGCAATTTTCCTCAAAATCTCGATTGACCAAACCACGAAAGTATGGATGTATGCCGCGTGTCCTCCAGAGGAATGGTCGAGATGGTATTTGATGTTAGAAGAGGGTTTCCTCCATTACCAGGCTCGCTTGACGTGACCGGGTGCTAGGACCATAGGCTTAGCTTCAAAGGTGCTTATCGGTGTTTCGGGGTTCGAGGTTTCGAGATGTAGAATGACATGAAACTCTCACCCTTCAAACTCCCAAATGCCAAAATGCCGACGTGACGAGATCTTGTGCCATGCGTCCTTTGGATGGATGACTGATATCTTTTCTTGCATGCAATATAGACACTACCCATCACACTAATCCCAGCGCAACTCCGCTAACCGCGATTTCCCGCCGACCGTCAATCTGCTCCTATGGATGAATCTGGGCCATTGACAACATAATTTCGTCTGTTTACTTGCTTGGAAGCCTAAAATGAGATTTTTGCGTGTTGTGCTTGGGCGCTTCTCGTGCAACATGCAGACCTGAATATTCTTGTGCCTAAGACAAGAATTGTTGTTAACATTAGGCTCCATGGGGGATAGAGTCGTCCCTGTGATGCTCTAAGGACTCATTTTGCAGTTCCAGTTCCTTGCTATTGGGCTATGGAGTCATGCTCAAAACACCCCATGTTGAAAATACAGGCCAAAAAATAAAAGTGAAACAAAACAAGATACATGCTCAAAAGAGATTATTTATGTACAGTCCTAAACTATCAGAATCCTTTACATGGGGCTAGGTGAAAGCAAACTTCCACCATAGCCATTCAAGCAGCTTCATGAATATAAGCTCCTTCCTTCTGTCGATGATGGATAACAAATGATGTAACCAGGAGATCATAATGGTTACATCCTTTGATTCATCTTCAAGGGTTGTCATGAAGATGAAGGTGGGTGGCTCTAAGGCATAGAGGAAATGCCACTCCATGTACCTGCTGACAGGGTCATAAAATGAGTGGTGAATTCCAGAAAATGGGCAACAAACAGCCTCCTCTGCTACACAGTTGTTCACATGTGGCTGAATATCTCTGATAAGCACAGGTTGGTGGACAACTGACGTAGGATTACTGCTCTTAGGCGGTGGCTACTCGCTGACTGGCTCTGGACAGGAAATATTCTGATCCTCTGGTTCTTTCTCCTCTTCTGGTTGGCTCTCCCCAGGGTTAGATTCGTATTCATCATAAATAGGGACCATGGGATGGCTCTTCTGGCTATCATGTCGGTCAATGTCTTCATAGTGATAAAATGTAGGATAATATTGTTGCTCATCATCACTATAATATTCATCAAAAATGGGCTGACCTTCATTTCTATGTTCCTCCTCCAGAATAGTGATCCCGTCAAAAATATTTGTTTCAGGGACAGTGGTATCTGCTGCTTCTGGTTGTTCATACATAATTTTTTTCTCTTTAATCCCAGGTAAAAATATATCGTGAGAAACCCCTTGAAGGAAAAGAGAAAAATCCTCGTCCACAATCATCTCTTCTTTAAAAATGGGGAGGTCTTCATCGTCATAAGCAGGGCAGCTAGGAACATCTGCTTCAACCTGATACCTAGGTGAGCCATCTACTATAGACTACATTTGCTCCATAAACTCGCAATTTCTACAAGAGGCATGTTGATCGTTATGAACATCTAAAAGAACAGAGGCATCTGATATGATGTCAGATGCTTCCGTTCTAGGGCTAACACAATTAATATCATTCAACACCTCTATATTTTCTTGGAAAATGCTTTCCTCCATAGTAAAAGCTTCATCATGGACCTGGTCTTTAGGGCCAGCAGAGGCTTCATGAAGCGAAGAAAACTCCTCACAATAGTTTTCATACAAACAATCAGCTGGAAAATAATCTTTACAAAATGAATTGAAAGCCGTATGAAAACCTGTTAAAGAGCGGATGCTTGCAGCGGGAAGAGACCGACACCATTCAAGAGCATCTCCCTTCAATGAATACCTGAAGAGATTAATCTGGACATCTTCATGCATGATATTAAGTCGATGAATAACCTCATGAAAGTCCAATAAATGCTCAGCTGGTACCTTTGAAATTGTTGCGTGAAATTCAAGGAGGAAATTTTCCCATTGGTCTCTATCAGGAAGTGCATTAGGAAAACCAACTATCTGGGAAAAGTCATAGAAAGAAAACCTTTAGCTAAGATTTTCTCCATATCGAACCAATGGAGTCGCTAATTGATCCTTGAATCATGGAGTCGCCAGGTGAAAGATTTACATCTTTGAATGTGCCTGGTCCTTGTTCACCATCAAAGGCCATATCTTAACGTTGTCGTTACCCCAGGAAGCTTCTCAGGCAGAGAAAGCAATGCTACCTTCTCGAGAAAGCTCCTTTGGGTCAGATTTTAGGCGTGCTAAAGTAGCCACAACTGACACAGTGATGTGGAAACCTTGGAGTCACCACAGTGGAGTCGCCAGGTGCACAATAACAATCTTTAAGGGTTCTGATGCCTGATGCACCTTTAGAATCAGAGGCTCAATGTCGTTCAATCCCAGGGAAAATATTCAACTTCATCCCCAGCAACAGCGCCAGAAATGTTAGTGATGGAAGTCACTCCTGGATTGCAGCAGGAGCAGAGCCCGACGCCCATCAGTTTATGTCACAATTTGTTTATAAAAAAGGGGTGATAAAATGGAAGTTAACTCAAAACAATGTTGTTCTAACTCCGAAACTAGGCCAGGCATGCATGGGAAAGTGAGGTCTTAGATAAACTTCAAACAGTGAGTTGTAGTAAGGGTGAGTAGGGGGAAGATTTGTATAAGAGAACTACAAAGGTCTGTCGTAAACATCAGGTTTCTAACAGACTATAGGAGAAAACATCTAAACACAAGATCTTCTTACATTCAAATGCAGAAAACCAAAGAATACAACAATGCAACAATAAATCCTTTATCGTAACATAATTGCAATAATTCATATGAATTAGTGTTGGCAGCCAATTAACATTTTCTGTTACCTCATAAGCTGCCTACACCAATGTTTCACAAACATTGATTTTCCGTCGCAAATTTCAAATGAACGACATCCTTATTCTTTGCGCCTTTTCGAACGCTTGTCTTCGCTAAGTCTTCACAATTGTAAGCATGAAAATTTCTCCTTTCGAGGTCGCATTTTGATCATTATCTGAACTGCCGATACTGTCATCATGCTTATTGCGCCTATCTTTTATTGATCTTCATATGATCAGCATTATCCTTTGATCGGTTTTCATACTTCGATGGATTGCATAACTCGGTCTTATTGAAGATATTTTGCCTTTGGATTCGTATTTTGCAACTTGCCTGAACATTGATTCATTGAACTGCATGGGGGTTAGGTTTTATCTTTTGTGATTCTTACTGTTGATCATTATCATAACCCTTGGCATATCAATTGTATGCAATATTGATTTGGCACCTTAGTCAAACGATTGATTAATGCATTGGCGGGAACATGAGTGTAGGTTTTGAACTGCATATCGGTGTTTGAACGATATGGTATAACACTCGCACACATTGGTACATTCATTTGACTTTCTTTGATCGATTGTGTGAATGGATTTCGCTGAATTTGCAATGAATTAATTTTGATTGGCTTCTTATTGGGCCTACTCAAACTTTGGTTTCATAAGATGTATGGATACTCATGTATAATGCTTATGTCTATTTTTCATGACTATTGATATGCTGGTTACATATATCGGCGCATTGGGTAAGCTATGG
>ML784385.1:489193-529839 GCA_009831015.1 Picea engelmannii | reverse complement strand
TGACAAGAAAAAACAGTATCAGTGGGGTAATGTACAAAGATGAACCAACCATATTTGCATGGGAGCTTATGAATGAACCTCGTTGTCTATCAGATGTACCTGGTCAGACTCTTCAGGCATGGATTACAGAAATGGCACAGTTTGTGAAGTCGATTGATGGTAATCATCTTCTGACTGTTGGTCTTGAAGGCTTCTACGGGCCAACAACACCTGAAAAGTTTATACTGAACCTTGGAGACTGGGCACAGGCACTTGGTTCTGATTTCATTCACAATTCAAGAATTGAAACTCTTGATTTTGCATCAGTCCATGCTTATCCTGACAGCTGGGTTCCAGACACTTGGAAGCACAAACCTGGCCTCTACCTTCAGGACATAACAATGCTGTGTCAAATACAAAGATTCATCAAAACACTACTGATGACAAGGTTATAAATGATGTGAAAAGTGTCGAATTAGATCGCAGGAGCAATTGTGATACATCTGGAGATGATGCTACAAGTAGTAAAAAATTAAAATATGGCAGTATCCATGCAGGAAGATGATATTGATTCCTTAACAGTGAGCTCATCGRATGCTTCTAATAGGCAAGATTTAGCTAGCTRCAGAACATAACATTATGGAACATCTCCADCCAYCTAACAGTGATTTTTATCTTGAGGRTGATGGTAGCATGGAGAATGAGAAACCATTCAATATCAAGGAACTATTTTTGCCAATGCAGAAGCTGTTTTAATTCCATACACTCAGTTCTAGATATGGATTGCAAAGATTCATTTGATATTTGTTTTGATTGACATAGATTAAATTTGGATTTTGTTAGCATAACAGTTTTTGGTTTGTTGGGAATTGAATGCTTTGCTTTCTTTTAATTAGTAATTGAATCTTTGTTTTTATGATTTGAATATATTTGTGGTAGTTTTAATTGATTTAAAACAGGCCTGTCCTTAGAATAGGACAACCACATAATCAGCCAATGCTGTAGTTAGCATATAGGATCAAATTTTTTCCATTTTTTTAACAAAATATCTTCTAAACTTGTTTATTTTTGCCTCTTTTCAGGTACATACGAATTTGAGTGATCAAATGGGCCTGCTGCAACAGTTTAGGAGATATTTTAGATTTGATTTTGGTTTAGGTTGTTAAGATTGGATCAGATTTAGGGAATATCTTCCCAGATTTTTGTGAAACAGTTTTAACTTCCACAAGGATGTTTTGCCTTGTGAGAAAACTTATAAATGCTGCTCATTTTTGTAATAGAGGATCATTAGTTTTGGAAGGACAAGCATATGTAATCCTTATTCAAACTGGAGCAGCATTGATGCGTTGTTATAGCTTTCGCTTCTCAATTTATCAACTTTTGTTCCAAATTTTGTACATCATCCTGTTTATGGTTTAGTATCACTTTGTTGTTTAAATCAAATGCAAGTGATGTAATCTCTTATTTTTATACATGTCTTGTGGCTTCCAACGAGATAAAGAACATAGCAGTTGTTGATTCGTTTATGAATTATAGCTTTGTCTTATTCATTAATCGAATTGTTATATGAATTTTCTGCATTATAGGTTTCCCTTTGCAGATGTTTATCATTGTAAACTGTTATGATTTCTTTATTGATTGTCCTGTAACAAATTCCGAGAAGCAGTGCAGCTGATCGTTTCGAAAAGCGTAAGGACTAATTGGCGTGAATTTCTTCCGCCAAACAGCTTAAGGAATCATCATACGCAGGGCAGATTTGGAGCATTTCTAGGTTTGTTTGTTTATTATTTGCTTAGTATATTAGCTAGTAATTGAGTTAAGTAATAGATTAGATCGTTTAATTTCAGTTAACTTACTTTCTTATTCATAAATCGCAAAATTAAAAAAAGTTATTCTTCGCTGTTTTAGGACAACAAGCACATCAGTTTCACAGGTTTTATTCAAATCTATAGATTGTAGATAATGCACATTTGTGAATAAATTGTAATTAAATTAGTAGTTAGGTATTTGATTTGAGTTATTAGTCTTTTGTATATATAATAGTTAGAGTAGTTTATAGTTAGTTTTTCTTATTTAGTTTACTTAGATCACTTAGCTCACATCAACTTTCCTCTTTGGCTTCCTTAGGAGACCTCAGAGCGGCCAACGGAGCCGTTAAACCCGTCAGGGTGGTCCATTCCAAACGGCTTGGGTTATTAGACAACCCCGGACCGGTTCCACTCTCTTAATTGACGGACGGTCGTTTTCGCCCGTCAAAAATTAGTCAATCATGAACTCCTTCAGTATGAGATGAAAACTAGATGGGGTAGGAAAACTTTCTGTCATTAAACAAGATATCTTACATACAGATGCATAGCTAGAGAACTAGAGTTTATGTTAAAACTTTACAATCGGGAGCTTCACTCTGCCATCGATGATTACCAAAATGGCAAAAACGCCTTCATATACTCAAAACAACAACAGTAGCAAAAACAAGACGCTGCATTAAAAACATTGTGTCTGCATGTCTTCTTACAGTCTACTCATGCAGACTCTGGCCGATCGTGCACCTATGATAGATGCTATCATATTTTGGAATGTCCTGCTACAGACGAATCGACCAGCTTTAGTCCTTTGCTAGACTTTCCATTTATGAGGGAGACTATGTCTAACCACCTCCAACAACTGCAATAACTGCCCTCTTGAGATCAGGAACGGTTCTGGTCAACTCTTCCTTTTGGGGACGTGGAGGTCTTCTCGAGGGGCCACCTGGACCAGCCGAATGGTTCATGGGATGAGAGGTGGAAGATGTGGCATGCTTGATGAGGATGTTGTAGGTGCTAGTATGGTGAAGGTGAGGCGGGGGGAAAAGGGGTGCTTTTGTGGAAGTGATACGGGGATAGGAGAAAGCAAATGGAGGGAGGTGTTGAGGTGGAGGTGACTGGGCGAAAGGGACACATGGAAGGTGGTGAGGACTTGGGACCAGTATATTCGTGCCACATATAGATAGGGGGCTTTCCAGAGTGAAATTCCATTCCGGACCCCCCCCCCTCCATTAAAGGTAGAACCGATGGGGGGGTCCGAAATTCAATACAGACCGTAGATCCAAGCACCGAGACTTGAGTCATCCATATGCACGTATACATTATCTCCGATNCCCCCCCTCTCGTTAAAGCCAGAATGACGGAGGGGGTGCGGAATTGGACTTCATCCATGAATTTGAGTGCCTGGATCACGACCGTCTAGATCTGCGCCCTCTTTAAATTAAATGTTCCTGAGCCTCGCTGATGGATGAATGGTTGAGATGACCTCGGCGCTTTCATCATGAAAATCCTGAAGGGCCCCACTCATGGCTCAGCTATTGCGCCGTGTGTCCTTCAAATGGACGGTCCCGATCCTTTCGGGATTTCTGGTACCAGAGGTTCACGATGCAATTTTCCTCAAAATCTCGATTGACCAAACCGTGAAAGCATGGATGTATGCCGTGTGTCCTCCAAAGGAACAGTCGAGATGGTATTTGATGTTAGAAGAGGGCTTCCTCCATTACCAGGCTCGCTTGACGTGACCAGGTGCTAGGACCATAGGCTTAGCTTCAAAGGCGCTTATCGTCATTTCGGGTTTTAGCGTTTCAGGATGTAGAACGACGTGAAACCCTCACCCTTTGAACTCCCGAATGTCGAAATGCTGACGTGACTAGATCTTGTGCCACGCGTCCTTTCGATGGATGACTGGTATTTTTTCTTGCATGCAATATAGACGCTACCCATCGCGCTAATCCCAGTGCAATTCCACTAACTGTGATTTCCTGCCGACCATCGATCTGCTCCTATGGTTGAATTTGGGCCGTTGACAACATAATTTCGCCCGTTTACTTGCTTGGAAGCCTGAAACGAGATTTTTCCAGGCTGTGCTTGGGCACTTCTCATGCAAATTGTAGACCTGAATATTCTTGTGCCCAAGATAAGAATTGTTGTTAACAGATTGGAATCATTTTCAAAATATTCACCAAATTCCCTTCCACATACATATCGCATGTGAGGATGGGGCATTGGGACTACTCAATATCACCAAATGAAACTAGGCTTTGTGTGCCAACCTCCAACGTCTCCAATTCAAGGAGGAAAAATGATATATGATGTATATATTCCCATGGAATTTTGGACTTAAACATGGCTTTGAGGAAATCCTCATTTGAAGGCATCTCAACATCAAAGAAATCATGTGAACTATGAGGGTTGACGACCCAGATGGGAGAAGTGAATTTATCATATTCCATTTAATGATGGAGTTTCTAATCATATTTCATGGATACTAATTAGATAGCTTGGTAATCAATCTCAGCCAAAGTCAATGGCATACTTGACCCTATTGACTGAATATCATAAATATGAAGCACTACCCAAGGATCTTGATTGATAGTGAATATGTTAGATATAATCAAGCATTGAAGTGCATGATCCACAATAGAAACAAATGTTGAGGAAAAACCTTGTGATTCAATAGTACTCGATGAAATCATACAGATATGAGTCGAGTTAATAATATTGATAGGTGGAGGGAAGGGAAAAGTTCCCATGAGAGATGAATCTATGAACATCCCACCACCAATACCATAAAAAGAACCCTTGGAATCACCGATGAATGGAATATTGGTATCGATGTTATTTCAAAAATCAAGTGTATAGTACTCCAACTAATTTATAGTAGCCACCTTTCCTTTATGAAAAATTAAGAAGACTCTAAAGATAAAATACACAATTATCATCATTGCATAAAACCAACTATGCCCTAGAAAAATATTATAGTCTAAAGAAATGTTGTCTACTTTAACTTCAATTGAAACAATCTTTACACTTAATGTTACAGGAAAGTAAACAATGATTATGATCATCGAATTCCTTTAACATGGTGTTCGACTGAATAAGATCTATAGAACCTAAGGCTCTCCAACAGGACAAAGACATAATGCAAGTGGAGGCTCCTTCATCAACAACCCATATAAATATGTTTATACCACACGAAGATACTTGGATTTGGAAATAAATTTGGTGCAGAAGCCTAGGTCGTCTCTAGTCAAGGTAAAATATAATCAAATGAGTGTCTAAGGGATAAAATCTACCAATTGTAGTCAATAATTCCTTGCGCTGCACGAGGAAGCTTTGAAGGACCTATAGGGAAGACATTGCAAAAGGTGCTTGATCCAAATCCTCAACAATACGGTAATTGTGAGCATATTGGGCATTGAAGTTGTGCATAGACCTTCATAAGACACCTTTAAAGGGGTGAAGCACCATATCATTGGATATATTCTCTACCTATAGAGATCCACCTTGATCGGATGAATAAAGATACTTATTAATAGGACCACTCCTAGTACTGTCATAATTGCAAGCTCTAGTCTGAATATTAACTTCCTAGTCACACATGTATACATTAGGATTTTTGGTATTTTCCCCTTGTAGGGGATTGCCTTGTGTGCTCCCTTGAGGAGGTGCAAAGTTCATTGCAACCATTTTTTGTTGTTTCTAGGGAAAATGATTAATTAGGGAGACAATTTTTTGTTGGGCTCCCCGCTAGACTAAGTATCAATGAATGTCATCCATATGAGGACACTTATGAGTAGGATGATCTCTAGTTTATATATTGCAAGTAAATTTCATTTTCTTTGGATCATTAGTGCCTCTTGCAATAGCATTTTGATTAGGGGAAGTCCCTTACTCAGGAGTAGAATTTTTCTTTCTGTTCTTCTTTTTTCCTCTAGGTTAATGATCATTCTTTATATTTGTGGATTATAGAGAATAAATGTCATAGATTTGGGTAGGGATTGAGATATTTTGTGATGCTGGAAAATTTGTAGGTAGATTAGAAGAGATAGTCATCTATGCCATTTGTCCTTCCAACTAGCCAAAAAAAGCATGGGAAATGGAACCAACCACACCATCGATGTGTGGTCTTGGGGTAGGTTTAGGAGGATCTTTTTAAGGTTGAGGAGCATGAGGTATCAACTCATACAAAGTGCCAAACTAAGAATATATCAGATCTAGCTACTGAGCATGCAAAATAACTTACTCTTTAGTTAAATCTCTTGACATAGCTACATCATTCACAATATTCAATAATAAATACTTAACAAACCAATCTACTAGAAATTGATCCGAAATTTCAGCTCCAATGAGCCTACGTTTCCTTCTCCACTCAAGGATATGATCGAAATTATGAGTGGTAGTACTTTGAGGTAAATATGTCAAGAGTTCAGTTCCGGCTTCATAACCGATAGGAAGTTGAAAATGGGTCAAAAAGGTCATCTCTAAAGATAAAAAAACATTAAATATTCACCTTGTAACTCAATGTAGCACTTTGCGGTGCTCCCTATAAGTGTTCACTAGAAAATATGTAATCTAACACTATCGTCCACCAAGTAGTTCGGTGAACACCATAGGTGGAATGTCATGACATGGGTAGAAGGATCCTCTTCAAGATTCCCATCAAAATTAGGTATGTCTAATGGTAATTTCATAAGTATAACTAGCCATGTGGGTTGATGCTCGATGGGGTCGTTCATCAATTGGGATAAATCCAATGAGTTCAAGGTAGCCAAGAAAGGTAACCAAGTGTTGGAAAATGTATTATGGTGAATAAATGATGGATTTTTTGGTCCATATGGAATCATAGATCCCCCCACACCACTAATCCTAGGGGCATCTCTATCCCCATTGATAGTAATAGAACTAGCTACTGGGCCAAACCTAGGATCAAGGTTCCAACCAAAAGGAAAACTTGCATTAGGTGTAATTGAACTACCTATGGGTATACTAGAAATAGGTGGAAACCCACTACCAATACTAAAACCAAGGCTTTGTCCCTCACCCAAAATCAATCTGAACATAAGCACTTGTGGAGTGATAGTGGGCATACTATAGATAGATAATTGGTGAAAGGAAAATATGTGACATGTTGGCACCCTATAATTTTTGTGTCAATTTATGAGCCTATTCACTCATTTTGCAGCGTTATGGAACTTTTGTAGTGCCAATGAACTAGCACTCATTTTTTAGTTCCTGCTAAAGCCATTTTAATGCCATGTTTGTCAATGATTAAAAAATATGAAATTTGGCAAAATATTATAAATTTGGTGGCAAAAAAATTATAAGTTTGGGGAAATAAAAAAAAATGGTCTTTTAAGATACTAATGATCTGAGGATTATAATGGGGTTTAAATTCTGTTTTATAAAAAAAATTGGGCTTGAGGCCCAAAATCCAAGTTCACGAGCTAAGCATCGCAAGTCATAAGTCAAGATTTAAACTAACACTAAGTGAACAACACAAGGGAACAATATGGTGCACTACGTGTCGAGATTTTTTGGGAGCACTTGTATATATGAAGTATTGTTATGAAAAATACCTAGAGAATATGGGATATATCTTGTGCGCAGAATAGATAAAAACTAGGTTTGGAGCAGATCATTTCAGGGTAAAAAAGAAATCACAAAAACAGAGATTTCACAGTGAATTACAGACACGATGCGAAATTTCATGTAGAAGAAGTTTTGCAGCGAAAGTGTATTTTCATCATATCTCCCAAACCTTGAACTGGGGTTTTCTAAAAAAAAATTTGAAGGATCATTATAATGTTTTTAACTCACTGACAAAAAATTGGCCCGACCTAGTTTACCATTTGAGAGAAAATTAAAAAATATCAGCTACAGAACTTTAGACAGTTTTTGCATCAAGTTGTCACTAGGACATTGCAAATTACACAATCATCCTAATACAAATTCTATTAGACTACCATTTGGATGGAGCATGCTAAATCACCATGAAGACTCAAAGAATTATTTATTTTTCCCTCAGATAGTGTAATTTGTTGAGATTTGTATGTATAAATTAGTCAAGAAACAAAACCCTAAAATATAAGAATCAGTTCTAGCTTGTTATAATTTGTTGTAACTCCTCCTAAATTTAGAAAACCTAAATATTTCAACCCTATTGAGATACAATTTAACATTACTCTATATATGATGAAAGAGAGGAGGGTGAAGGGGTTGAGAACTTGAGAGGAAAAATACTTCTTGGACATTGTGTATCAGTTTTGATGTTAATAAAAGATTTCGAGCTAAAGTACTTGAATATTTGTCTAAAAGATTATTATGTTGGTAATCTTCAGTTTGTTTTCCATGTGAATTTTTCCTATCTTTGTTAATCATGATGTTTATTCCTCTATTTTGAAAGGATGATTATAGATAAATAATTAATCTTCAATCCTCTTTATCTCACATTCAACTTCCTACATTAATCTGTTGATATTGTAACATAACTCATCCACTACTAGATGCTCTGTTATAATTGATATGTTATTTTCTTCTCACCACCACACTACAACAATTTTGATGATTGATAGATTGCTAGCTACCTATCCATTGAAGTGAATTTGTTCATATTCAGTTTTGAAAGCCTTGATTTGACATCTCCTTATTATGACTCCATGCCCAATGGTCCTCTTCTCCACCCTACCACAATTATTTTAAAATCCTCACTTAAGTGAATATCTAGCCATTGTTTTTTATTAGATAAAAAGTCAGTTATTGATTGTGTTATAACATAGATATCCCACTCTGGATTGGAAAGGATATCTTCGAATCTGCAATTTGGTTTGTGGTTACCTCTAGATTTTCCTTTCACAGCCAAGGAAATTTACA
This sequence comes from Picea engelmannii, assembly GCA_009831015.1. Taxonomy (NCBI): domain Eukaryota; kingdom Viridiplantae; phylum Streptophyta; class Pinopsida; order Pinales; family Pinaceae; genus Picea; species Picea engelmannii. The sequence continues at coordinate 521,185 of ML784385.1, read as the reverse complement.
GAGTGATAACATTTTGGCGTTGTTTTTGGGGAACGAAAGTGAAATTTTCCCTAGGAGATATGTATTATTGTTTCAAATTCGATTCTTGTGGGTAGACAGAGAGTCATACACATAATTTGGTTGTATATATTTTACCCTGGCAATTCCATTGTCAATATCAGTTGCAAGAGGTGATCCCACTAGAAATCCTAGCTCCCAAAAAGATTTACACATAGAATAATCCATATCAAAATCCTCTGGAGGCTACTTTTGATCCAGATAAGATCCTTCGAAAGAGTTAGAAGAAGTCTGAATCAGGTACCATTTCTTTAGAAATATTTTCTTCCTTGCCAAAAGATGGAGTAAGAAGTTTTGAAGATGTTTCTTTTGTTGTAAAATTTGAGTAATCTTTGTTCAGAACCAAATTAGAATCAGATTTAAGTCAAACAGTGTTTGATATAAAAAGTTTAAGTCTTTTATTCCTACTGCTCTTGTTGTCAATTCTCCAAAAGTTAGTGTCAGTTCTCCAAAGTTTTCAATTTCAAGCCAGGTTTCAATTCCAAGTCACAGTCCTCCCAAAGTTATGACTGCTAGGTTTTCTCCTCTATTTCTCCTTGTCCAATTACATGATTTTTCTCAAAGTTATTCTGAAAGAATTAAAACATATGGTGCATAAGGAGATATCACAGCTTAACAACATTTAGACAGATTTAATGATTTCATTGATTTAGAAGAAATCGACCATGAAGATTCTAGAATGATACTTTTTGCAAAAAGTTTTTCCGAAGAAGTTAAGAAATGGTTTAAAGCTCTTCCAGTAGGAAGTATTCCTAATTTTCAAGAATTTGAACAAGATTTTCTTAGAAAATGGGAATATAAGAAAAATCCTTTGCAACTTATAACACAGTATAACAATTTAAAAAGAGATCATGCTGAAACAGTACAAGATTTTTTTACTAGGTTCATGAAAGTGTATAATTCCATCCTAGATCAAGTCAAACCTCTCCCTGGAGATGCTCAACTTCATTATGTTGATGCTTTTGACAGTGACTTTGCATTACTGTTAAGAGAGAGGAGGTCTCCCACTTTAGTTTATATGATGAATGATGTTATAGAGGTAGAAGTGAATTTAATGGCATCTGGTAAAATAAAGAACAAAATTGAAACTGAGAAAAAGAAAGTTAAAGAAGAAAACCGGCCTTCATCCTCTCAACCTTCAGATGCAAAGTTAGATATGATGGTGAAAACTATGGATAAGTTAGTAGAAAGGATGACTTTGGGTAAAATACTTGCTATTAGAGAACAACAAGACCTTCAAATCAAGAATCCAAATGTTAGAAGACCTCAAATTCCTCAAATCAGACAACAACATCAAAGAAATCACAGAGAGAAGCAAATTAGACCTCCATTTCAGGACAATTATGCTATGGAAGATTTTGTTGAACAATCTGAAGATCAGATTTATTATTTTGATCTAAATGAACAAATTGTCTATGTGACAAAAGAAGAACATGACATATTTTTTCAAGAATAAAATAATTCCTTGTTAATGGAGTCAGAAGAATATAGACAGGGGTATCAAAAATTTATTTTAGAACTTCAGAAACAATGCAATCTTAGAAACAAAAATATAGTAGTCAATCCAAACATAGTTCAAGTTGATCATCCCTCTACAAACCAACAAAAGGAATATGCTCCCAAGAAAGTTCAAGAAAGAGAAGAGGAATTGTATTGTGAGAAAAACTTTGATTATACTATGAATTTTCTTGATGATCTTTATGAGGAAGAGTTTATAGAAAGTAAATTTCCTCAAGCTGTTATCCCAAATCTTCCGGCTATTGATATTGAATATCAAGAAGCTTCATTTGTTTCTAATGACTTTCAGGATGTTATATATTCAAAGTTTTGAGAAGATTGTAATGACCCCTCGGTTACGACATCAAATGTAAGTGAGTGCTATAGTGGTAATTTTTTTTTAATACATCATCTAGTGTAAGTGGTATGCGACAATGACATACATCAATAATTCACATTCTATTCTCATCTGCATCACTTCACAGCAAGAATCAAATACAAGATCATTGTTACTAATAGATCAATCACATTACATAAGATAACAAAAATTTCTACCCGCCAACCTATCCTGAAAGGTTAGGAACTCCAAGACACATAATCAATGCTCAAGTCCATGATTCATCTAATTGATTTTGACCATGTAAGGTCTCAGGACTAACGATTGTTCTAAGTAACATGGAGGTATATACTCTCATAACCAACTCAACCTAGACTTTGGCCTATATTGACGATAAATTACTTAATCATGACACAATTAAATGCACTCAATAACCCAATATACGAGTACCAAATTCGTCAGTTCATCATACAATTTCACATCATAAGAAACTACTCAATCATCTAGTTTCATTCCATTATAAAATCATTACTAATATCATAACATGTCAGTGTAACAATCCACATGGTAAGCTGAACAAGTAAATATATTAACCAATTTAACTCTCGCACAAAAACGCCTCATTAATGTGACAATCACTCTGTATCAATACAATGTAAACAATCACCATAATCAAATTTTATTTAAGATGGATACCAATAAGATAACTAAATTATATGGTACATCGATTGTATAATAACAATAAGGAAAGGTGATCATCCTAGTAATCATCATCTCGTTATCTTAAATTAAATATAACAATGTATAATGCCCATACTATAAAGGAATATCTCAGGTACTCCTTACAAAAATGTAAGTCCTCTTTAATAGTTCAAATCTACTTAATTAAAATTGCCCACTTTTTAATAGTTATTATTCCAATTGTAGACAATTTCTTCTCTTAAAGAACTCAAGAAAAAATTGATGTTCTCAAATCGACAAAACTAATTCCTCTATAAAACAAAGCTAATTCCTCTATAAGATTTTAAGTATAAAAATTTATTGAGTGATTTTCAATAATTACCATTATTACTATAATTCCCTAAGGTCAAATCAAGTAATCGAATCGCCCTTGTTTCTCGCCATAAACTTCTTGTTGACGACTTGATACTACCTAGATCTCTTATTATAGACCCAAAAAAATCATTTATTCTTATTATAAAAATTGCATTCCAATATAAATTTTAAGATTCATTCCAAGATAAATTTTAAGGTACTAGTAGGGTCACTATGGCTGGTCGCGAAATCTCACTTTAATCTTTTAGGAATAAATCAGAATTTAATTTGATTGGAAGAGATATATTGGCAAACGTTATATCCGCGTACATTACAGATGTAAGGATAAAAGTTTTGTTAATCAGCGGACCATACTCAAGGATATTTTTTTTAAATAAAAACAAGCGACAGCCTACATGCTAATATAATCGATCTATCATTCCATAAATTTCAAGATGATTTTGCCACGACTCTACAATCACAATTTCATTGACCATGAATCACAATTTCATTGACAATGAATCAACGATTTAATTTATAGTGAAGCAAATTCGAAATGCAAATTAAATGACAACGAATACACAAATTAATTGAAAAGAATCAAATTCGAGATGCAATTTAAATGACAACGAATCAAAAAACTAATTGACAATGAATCAACAATTTAACAATTTAATTGACAACGAATCAAATTCGAAATGCAATTTAAATGACAACGGAATCAGCAATTATAGATTACAGCGTGTAAACTATTTATGCAGTGATTTTCATAATAATCAATTCTCCAAAGTGTGTAAATAAATTTTGCAATGACTAACGATTTTACCATTCCGTATTTGCAATAAATACCACATCAATTTATAAATTTGGAAATGCACATAGGTTTTACAAGACCAGGCGAATTTCCATTTATTCAAAATGTAAGCTAGTTTTATAGCGACGAACAATTTCTAAATTTTCGAAATTGCCAATACTTTTAAAATAACCCAATAATTTTCTAGTTCTGGGTTCGCAATATTTTGACAGTGAGCGTATAATTTCTAATTCAGTATTGAAATAAAAGACAACAATCAACAAACTTTGAACTCAAGGTTGTGAATTCATTGGGCAAAGAACAATGAATTTCAGAATTTTGGGCCATAATTTAATTGGCAGCGATCATTTTGTTTTTCTAAATTTCTGGATTGTAAATCAAATGAGAGCGAACAAACGAACTCAAATTCTAAAATACCCAATAACATGTCAACGAACCTTGTAAATTTTATTTCTGAAAGAAAACTTATTCTACAGAGACCATGACGAAATTAAGCTCATGGATTAAATGAATTATTGTACCAACCCAATAAAAATCTAACTCCAGAATTTACACATAACTTATAGCGATCAAGACAAATTTAGATCCATATTTTCAACACATATCAACAACGAATTTAAATCCTAATCTTCTCATTTTCTCTTGTTACAATTAAAATTTTCAGAAATAAAAATATCGGAACCGATGAAGATGGAATTGAAGATGTCCTTCAACAACTTGCACTTCTTATTTTCTCCCGCTTGCAAACAACTTGAGCTTCTTATTTTCTCCTGCTCGCTAATCACAGAGAATTCCCGCCACAAAGGGGCCACACACAAGAAACCAACAAATAATAGTTTCAAGGTTTTCCTCACAAGAAAGATCTTTCACTCTTTTTACAAGCTTGGTATCCCAACTCTCATAAGTAAAACACAGTGCACAAAATTTTGGGAGCATAACATTACCAAGAATCAGTGATCTCATTTCCCTTCTACCACATTTTTTTAATAGAAAAATCTTCAATGACACATGTTCTCATGCACAATTAATTATCTTTTTAATTAATTTAATTAGTATTATGCACCCACACACTTGTCACCCTCTCTTCAAGTTGCACAAGTAATTACCATTTTTGTTTTATTTAAAAAGCCAATTTCTCTCACATTCTCCAATGTGTTCCTACATTTGCTCTTAGTTGTCTCTTTGTTCCCCAAATTCTCATTTAATAAGTGTCCCATAAATAGATCTTAGTTAGAGTTGGATTAGGAGTCTTCTTCTAGTTAGATTTAGTGGTCGCTTAACTCAAGATGTTTATTCTATGTGTACACCTATTCTCTCATGTTTTATTTCTTTCTATTTTAAAAATCCATTTTATTAATTTCATGCACACATATGCAATTTATCCATTCTTTTAAAAAAGATTTTATTTTAAATCCTTTTAATTTATTTAATATTTTAATTAGTCCCTTAATTAAACTTAGACTTGAACTTAGTCTATAAATTGTTAAGATTAATGTTTTTATTAGGTAATTTTTAATTTACATGAGCATTCAATGCATTTTCAAAACAACAGCATAAAGAGGATCACTGAAAGAAACACAATTACAAGGTACACAAAATTTTATCTTGGGAAACCCTCATGGGGTAGAAAACCCAACAAAAACTTCATCAATAATAGATTGTCAATACAATGCCAAGACTAAGACCAAAACACCAAGAATAATCTAAGACTGAGCATGTGTCTCTCTTCTCCTTCCTCCTGCCATTGCAACTGCCTTCAAAATACGTGCATTGCATGAGTGATTGAGTGAGTGAACAAGTGAGGCACCATCCTCACTTATAAATACTAGTTAAGGAGGTGCTAGGGTTATGTCTCTTCACTTAGTAGGGCCGACTTCTTCCAAGAGTGGTTAAAACCACTTTATAAACCCTAGGGTTCGACTTTAAAAATACCACCATATAAATATGGTTTGACCAATCCACAAAAGGGGATTTGGTCTTATACAAGACCCGATAAGATCAATCCAAAAAGGGGGATTTGATCTATAAGATAATAACTCAATTATAATTAGAAAATTCTTCGAAGTTACAATATTTCAACACTCCCCCTTAAAAAGAAGGGTATTCTACTGACATGACCCAATACAACATCATCAGGAGAAAGAGAGGGCATCATCATCATCATCATTTGGAACACTGACTAGCACATCTACAAATCATCAAAAGTTTTTATCATCATCAATATCATCATCCATAGCATGGAGTTGGAGTATCATCATCAGCAACAACAACAACATGAAGTTGAAACATCAACATCAATAGCATGAAACTAGAACATTAATATCGCCAATATGAGGCCGGTACAACATCATCAACAACATGAGGTTGAAACAACAACATCATCAACATGAGGCTGAGACAACAACATCATCGTCATGAGGCTGAGGAAACAACATCATCAACACGAGGCTGAGACAACAACATCATCAGCACAAGGCTGAGGCAACAACATCATCAGCATGAGGTTGAGGCAACAACATCATCAACACGAGGCTGAGACAACAACATCATCATCACGAGGATGAGACAATAACATCATTAGCACGAGGTTAAGATGACAACATCATCAACATATGGAAACATAATGAGGTAGGTGCAACAACAACGTTTTGTGGTAATCTGACAGACCGTCCTTACCGGACCTTCGAGATCTACCTAGGAATCATAAGATTCCCTAAGATATAAAATCCTAACAAGATACCACGTGGTACTCTAACAGACCCTCCTTACCAGACCTTCGATATCTTCCTAGGAATCAAAATATTCCCTAGGATATAAAATCATAACGGAGATACCACTATTGACCACAACTGGCATACACATGCATAGGTACTCTAACAGACCGTCCTTACCAGACCTTTGGTATCATCCCAGGGATGATCAATCTTCTAGGATATAAAATCCTAACGGAGCTACCGCTGTTGATCAGGATACTATAGTATCATCAATATCACTCCCCCTTTCGAGGGAGGTCCTTTCGGACAACACCAATCTTGTCTCAGAAGTACTCAAACTTCACACGAGACAGAGGATTAATCAACACATTTGCAACCTATTCATTTGTGCCAACATATTAGAGCTTTATAGCTCCCCTCTACACCATATCACGAATGTAGTCATACCGGATCTCTATGTGCTTCAACTTATCATAGAACACTGGGTATGACGGTGGCTTCCATCTCTAGATTGACCAGACCTGTCAACAACTCCTGAAGCCATATGGCTTCACAATTGGTGGAACATGCTGCAATGTATTCCACTTTTGTCGTGCTGAGAGAAATACTAGATTGCTTATTGCTTTTCCATGAAGTCATGGTTGACCCCAAACTGAAACAACATATTGAAGTGATTTTTCTATCAGAAGCACTTCCAACCCAATCTAAATCAGTATAACCATACAGTCTGAAGTCATGATCTCCAGTATAACAAAGACCATAATCCAACGTACCCTTAAGGTATCTCATCACATCCTTTGCAGCTACAAGGTGAACATGTCTGGGTTCTACCATATACTAACTCAAGCTATTCACAACAAAGCATATAATTGGCCTAGTATTCATTAGATACATCGACGAACCAATAATTTGTCTGTATAGAGTAGTATCAACCAACTCTAATAAAGTATCAACCAGAAGCTTCAAATTTGTTTCCATGGGTGTGTTCATGGATTTTCATTCCAACATGTCAAATCTCTTTAGTATTTCAACTGCATACTTCCCTTGGTTAAGGAAGATATTCTCTAGGCTCTGCCAAACTTCAAGACCTAAGAAATAATGCATCGGGCCTAGGTCTTTCATCTCAAACTCTGCAACGAACTTCTTCTTGCAATCTGTGATGATCTTTTCTTCTCCTGTTAAGAATAAGTCATCTACATATAGTAGCAATATAACTGGTTCATCATTCGTAATCTTGAATTAAAGGTTAGAATCATATTTACTCTTGGTAAAGCCCAAACTCGTCAGGAAACTATCAATTTTTTCATACCAATCTCTAGGAGCTTGTTTCAACCTGTACAGATCTTTCTTCAACCTGCAAACATGAGTCTTTATATCTTCAACTTCAAACCCTTGTGGTTGTTCTATATACACATCTTCCTCAATAACACCATTTAAGAAGGTTGTTTTCACATCCATCTGGTGTAATTTCCACTTCATTTTGGCTGCAAGATCTATGGTGATTCTGATAGAAGTGCATATGGCTACAAGACCAAATGTCTCTTCATAATCAATACCTTCATTTTGAGAACAATCACGAGCCACAAATCTTTCTTTATGCTTTTCAATACTTCCATCTGATGCATGTTTTATCTTGTATATCCACTTGGAAGATACCACATATTTGTTCTTTGGTCTGGGAACTACTTCCCATACATCATTATTTATAATGGACTGGTATTCTTATGTCATGGAATCCACCCATTCTTTCTTCTGAATGAGTTCTTCAAAGAAAGTAGGTTACTTTTCTATGAGATCACACATCAAGGCCATATATTTGGAGAATGGCTTAGGTTTCTTTCTTTATCTCATGGTTCCTTCTGGAGCACCATACTTCTATGCATCTTGAATAAGTTCTCTCGCTCAAGTTGGCTTTCTCTTGTGAGAGATGATCATACGGGGAGGTTCTTGAGATTTTGTCATATCACGATCTTCTGGAATCTCATCATCAGGGTTAACTATAACTTCCTTCACAGGTTCTGCAACTCTGGGAGATACATGTTCTTCCTCATATTCTTCTTCAATATGGCATTTCCTTGATCTCTTGATTGTTGCATCTTCATCAAAGGTTACATCTTTGTTGATATCAATATGATGGTAACCTGGTATGTAAATTTTGAAGGCCTTAGAGACCTCACAGTATCCAACAAATATTCCCTTCTTTCTTGAGCGATCCATCTTAGTTCTCTTTTCTTTTGGAATGTGTACAAATACTGGACAACCAAATATTTTGAGATGGCTTACTTCTGGCTTCTTTCTAGTGAACATTTCTTCAGGGGTTTTGAATCCAAGTGTACTATGGGATAATCTGTTTTGGGCATAAACTGTTGTTCTTACTGCTTCATCCCATAAGTGCATTAGAAGATCTTGATTGTGAATCATAGTATTTATTGCTTCCATAATTGTTCTATTCTTTCTTTCTGCTACACCATTTTGTTGAGGATTATAGGGAGTGGTAAGCTCCCTCTTAATCTCGACATCTCTGCAAAAGATTCCAAATTCATTTGAGGTGTAATATCCTCCATTATCTGACCTGAGTATCTTTATTTTTCTTTTGGAGAGGTTTTCTACCAGGGCTTTGAATTCCTTGAACTTTCCAAGTACTTCATATTTTTATTTCAAGAAATAAACCCAAGTCTTACAAGAGTAATCAACAATAAATGATACATAGTATACATACCCTCTTAGAGAGGTTGATGGCATTGGATCACATACATCTGAGCAGACAAGTACAAACCTCCTTCTTCTGGTAGATAGGATACATCCTTCATTCTCATCAGAGTTCATGTCATGTGATTAAGAGCCAAGTATCTTCTCCAAGTATCACAAAACATAATCTTCAATTTCTTCTTTAGTTAACTTCTTGGGTGGCTCATCATCTTCAACTGCATGGGCATGATGTCTTTTGTTATTTCTCTTCTTGAATTCTTCCCTTCCGAAAGGACAATTCTTAGCAATGTGTCCCATATTATCACAATGATAACATTGATAAGAGGATAAATATGTTTCCTTTCTTTGACCTTTATGATATTTCTAGAATCTTTTTGGAGAGTGAGATTCTTTATGAAAGTGGGTGAATGTCTTTGGAGAGTGAGATTGTTTATGAAGGTGGGTCTCCTTTTGGAAATGAGACCTTTTTTTTCGTCCTTTAGCATGAGCAACTAGGGCTTGATCTTCATCCCTTAATAGTACAACTTCTCGGTTTGCCACTCTTGCTTCTTCTTGAACACATTCTTCCCATAGACTGTCAAATTGGAGTTTCTCTTTTCTTGCACAGATAGTTTGGATGAAGGAATCCAAAGGTATTTTGAGACCATTAAGAGTTCATATTCATCTAATTTGTATCCAATTGCTTCTAAATGTTCCTTGAATTGAGAAACCCTGGAGAAATAGTCTTGAACTATTTCTCCTTTCTTCATCTTTGTATTCTTGAGTTGGGTTCTCAGATTCATTTTCCGGTTGATGTTCTTTCCTTCATACATTCTGGTTAGGGAATCATACATATATTTTGGAGTATTCTTAGAAGAAACTTGAGGGATCAAGTGGTCTTTAATGTAATCTTCAATTATTCTTTTGGCCCTAATCATATTCTTCTTGTACTTCTCTTTGGCTGCTTCTTCTTCGGTTTCCTGTACATTTTATTTTATGAATTTTGCAAGGTCATTCTCTTCAACAATGAGTCCAATTATGTACTTCCAGGCATGGAAATTTTCCACACCTTATAACTTGTCAACAAGCTTGGTGTTTGCAAACATCTCGAACTGGAGCTAGGAAAATGACCCAAAAATGAAGGTGCTCAGAAAATGAATTTAAACTTACCAGGAGATGCGCTGGGTTGAGGCAAGTTAGCTGGAGCTGACTATTTCAAAAAATTCCAAGTTTTACCCCTTGAGACTTGACCTGTGCACTTTTGGACTGGTATTGGTTCTGGTTTCCTGGTTTTCTAGTTTTTTGGTACCAGTCAAAACTAGAGTTTGACTTTCTAGAGAGTCTGGCCACTGAAAAGGTGCACTCAAGCTGCCAAAGGATGCACTAGGGTAGGGTGCACTTCCCTAAATAGTTTTTGGTCAGAAATTCCTCTTCAGTAAAAATCCCTAATTTCCTTGTACGACAACAGTGACATTTTTAGATACCCAGTGAAAGGTGCTCTATTCAATAAAGCTCTGAAACCATATTAAGATTAATGTTGTTATTAGGTTATTTTCAATTTACATGAGCGTTCAATGCATTTCCAAATAAACAGCATAAAGAGGATCACTGAAAGAAAGACAATCACAAGGTACACTCCATTTTATCCTGGGAAACCCTCATGGGTGAGAAAAACCAACAAAAACTTCCTCAATAATAGATTGTCAATACAATGCCAAGAGTAATACCAAAACACCAAGAATAATCTAGGACTGATCATGCGCCTCTCTTCTCCTTCCTCCTGCAATTACAACTGCCTTCAAAAGATGCACACTAGATGAATGATTGAGTGAGTGAACAAGTGAGGCGCTATCCTCACTTATAAATACTAGTTGAGGAGGTGTTAGAGTTACGTCTCTTCACTTAGTAGGGCTGAATTCTTCCAATAGTGGTTAAAACCACTTTATAAACCTTAGGGGTTGTCTTTACAAATACCACCATATAAATATGGTTTGACCAATCCACAAAAGGGGATTTGGTCTTATACAAGACCTTACAAGATCAATCCATAAAAGGGGATTTGATCTATAAGATAATAACTCAATTATAATTAGAATATTCTTCAAAGTTACAATATTTCAACAGAAATTAGGCTTAGACTCTTGTTGGGCTTCTAGGTTTGTAATTTACTAAGTAAATAATGATTTTATTCTAACAAGGTATATAAATTTCAATGTTTTCCAGGACACCTAGATTTATTTGACTCAACTTTTAATTACACGACATGCCCTTCATAACACACCTCCATGCTCCAAGGGTGCCACTCTCCTTTGACTGGTTTTGGAATTTTTTCAGACCCTTGGATTCAACACTCCACTCGTTTGACCTTGTGAAAGACTAACGGTTTTTAAGGAATAAAGAATCCACCTTATTGCGTGCCCCTTAGAAATCTTCGTGAACAACTATATCAGTTCACCCTCGCACATCATGTACCTCTTGAACTAGGTAACCATTAACCTACCTGTTGGTGCAATTATTTTCATAATATATTACCAAACATAAATTATCAACCAGAATTCATAATCAGTAGATTTGATGCACTATATGTGTTGATAACAGATAGGTTCCTATGTCTGTTTAGTGTAGCTTAGATAAGAAAACCATCAATAACAAAATATTATGTTTTCAAAGATAACACTCTTCACACAATTCAAAAATTAGAAAGCAAAACTTGCAATCATGCACTCAAAAGTTTTTTCTTAGATAATTCCTTGTCCATTTACAAGCTCATGAAGTGAAAATATGGACTTTGATTCAATTATCTATAGCTACTATCCTTAACAACATATAACAAGAAAATCTGGACACACTTCAATGAGAACAAAAGATAACGTTCATAGTAAACACTCTCAAACAAGCACTCAATTGAAAAGGCTCTTTCTCACATAACAAGTCTATTCATTATAGGCTTGTGAAATGAAGAGATGAAATCAGATCTTGTTCCTAGAAATTGAAAACAGTAATGAAAAATTCACTCTTAAACAAAAAACAATCATAACTCTACTCACTCCAATCAAACCTGTGTAGTACATAAAATTGTCAATATAATTGAGAGGCTTCATTATATGGTGCATGAAGGTGAGAGATGAAGTCTAGTCTCATTTCCTGTAACAACTCACTTCAAACTTGCAGGAAATTCTTATCTAATTGTTCACACTCTTCAAAATCAATTGATGCATCACAAACATAAATTTAATACAATCTTACAATCTTGCAATTACTTCATTTCTACATAGGAAACATAAGTCTTAATGAGATTTTCCATTTGATGGCCTACATAATTCGAATGATGGACTCCCAATTGTTCCTATGCTTCCACACTTTGCAATCAATTCTAATAGTGAAATCAGAAATGAAATCAAAACAACAAGTACAGAAACATATAAATATATACTAATAATTTACAATGAGCTTACCAAGTTGGATCGGTGGCCCTTGCCGATGACAACATGGAAGATTTTATATCAGCAGATGCTAAATGCTAAGAGACACACAGGATCAATGAATTCAAACTTCCATTGATCTTCAACAAATGAATTTACAAAAAGTGTTGGTTCAGAAATCTAATTTGCAACATACTAATTCCTCTCCCTTTTGGCTTAGCCATCACTCAATTTATATGATTTTTACATTACAAATTTGGATCTAGACAATCCAATCCAAATAAAAACCATTTTCCATCAATGGAGGTCGAGTACAATCATTATCTAATCAAGGAAATGCAGTTCCCACGAATATGGGCATGATCTTAGAATTTCTAGAAAATTGGCAAAGATTTAGGATGGATTGTTCCCCTTGAGATGGAGATCCACCCATGTGTGACATGGAGATTTTTGCCTATGATTCCACATGAAACCACATTTGTGGACAAAACCCATGTCCCCAAATTGTGATATTCATCATTATCGGTCTCAGAAATCGAGGTGAAAATCTAGTACCACAATCCTGTAGGTAGGTATTTAGTACCGGAATACACACCGTCACACCATGAGTACCGGATTAGCACAAAACAGGTGTTGGTACCGGATTGGACACCCAAGAAGTACCACATCAATGCTTCTTAAGATTCAAATGATTAGGATCATGCAAAATCAAACATTTAATTGTTTTAAGTCAAGAAAACTAAACAAACCATGCTTTAATCATAAGTTACCTCTTATGCACATGAACAAGGTCATCAAGTGTATTTATGGAGGAAACCGTCAAGTTTATACTCATAGTATAGGTAAAATTGACCCAGACAGAGATAATATAGGGTAATAGAGGTGTCAATACTGAGACTCAAAATTCCCCCATGCTTAAGTCATTGCATGTCCTCATGCAACAATGATCTTCAAAATTGATGGTACTCCTCACTTGATCAAGAATTCTTGACGTTCCACCCTTATTTAGCCCCTAAGTTCCTATTATACAATATAGACTTCCTGGCCTATGCTTCACACTTCTTACCCATGACAAAGTAGTTATGGCAGAAAAGTGGAGTCATGAGTAATAGATTAGATCTGTTAGTGATTTGATGTTAAGTCTTATCCAATATGTTGTGGATCATAGTTAGGAGAAAGGGATGGATGTGACTCTAATATGATTATAGGATAATGACCAAGAGTTTTCATAATGACTTTGATTAATAGATCCCATGCATCTAGATTACCTTTAAAACAAAAGCGATATAAGGATAGTTTAGATCTCATTTGAAGAGAGGAACACATAAAAGAATACATCCCAAGTTGATTAACTCGTTTCTTATCCAATCTTTTAGAGATGAATCTCTTCTTGATTAGGTAAGGTGAATTACACATACTGAGGGTCCCACTTCTCATGCAAACCTATTTATTTTAAAGATAGAACTGTAAAGTGGATACTTGAAGTTTCTTAAGAACATCATCCGAGATATATAAAGGTCATCTCCTAGCCTTGATTTGATAATGATTTCTTCATAATGAGACCCAAGGGTTTTGTTCAGTTTTAGGTGTGCCACTTTATGTTTTTCAACTCCCTTTATTCGGCATAGCCCCGCTGCCACCAGGCATGTTCAGTACCCCGACGGGTTTACCTTAGTACCATACAAGCATGGCCCCGCTACCAACAAGCCTGTTCCTTACCTCAACGGGTTTACTTGTACTTCTTGATACTTCCTTTTTATTATATTACTCAAAAGATTTAGAATTATGTATATTGCTTATTGATAGTTTTAAAGTATAATGAAGGCAGGTGGTACGAGAGTGTTATTAGGCACATAATTAATTGTTTGAAATTATCCCAAGGGTGAGATCATCCACATTCAACTTAAATCTCAACTATTCAATGTATAATGAAACATCTCAGATAATGACTAAGAGGTCCCTCTAGTTAATCCTATTAGGGTTCTCATGAAAGTTCATTGAGGTTTATCAAGGGCAGTCCACCACATGAGGTTTTCATCAATACCTCTCAAGAGAAACTTGTAAAGATAAACTTGGATAAGAACTTGTTGAATCAACTAGGTTAGTATTATATACATAATGGTGCCACCAGTTTTCAATGTATATTTCAATTAGCAATCACTTTTTCAAAATGATGAGGCAATAAGACAAGTGCACTCATTATCATATAGAGTTAAATGTGGACATATCTTCTTAAAGGATATCAAGGATGATTCATTTAGGGTTGAGTGTAGAAATGTAGGAGGAGGATGCACATGAGAGTAAAAACAATTCAACACAAGACTTAAATGTTCCTTGATATAAAGAACATGAAGATATTATCCCATATCTCTAATTACCTGAAGTGAAAATGATGTTAAGAATGGGACAAAGATCCTATCACCTTGATATCAGTTTCATATGAGTAATGGAGTAGGTTTCTGAAACTAGAATTTGTAGGCTTCTCCTTGTGGTTGGCATTCTCTGTTGATAACTCAATGGTTGCTTCAAGAGCACTGTCTGATCGTTCTCCTAGCCCATAACTTTTCTTCTGTATTTTATCTTTCAGAATCGAGATAGGACTTATTTACTGAGATTGGGTGGCTTTCTTCTTTACCCCTTGATGCCTTCCTTCTGTCTTTCTTTGCCTTTTTTTTTCTTGATCCCTCACTATGTATTCCTATCTCCTGATCCTCTATAGATTTAGACATTCCTTCCTGACCAAAATTTTGTTGGAGTAGTGGCTTCCAACTACCACCTTGTGTCCTTAAGGCATGGACAACCAAAAGTTTTATCAAGCCATGGTGATGAAGGCTAGTTTTAGGTTTCTTGGAAGCTAATTTCACTCCTCTCACCATCTTATTTAAACTTATCCATAAGAAGTGAGGAAAATCAATTTGTGGCCCTCCTTCATGATGGCCTTTAAACTTTTCAAAAAATGGCACCCAACCGACCTGTTCATATTTTTCCCTGCAAGCTCGATATTTTGTTGCTTCCCTGTATAATTGAAATATGGGCTCATGCCTGTCGACCCCCATAATAGATTAAAATGATTATTTAGGGCATATGAGAAATAGACAGAGGATCAAGGGTTGAGTACCGGATCGGCGTAGACCGTGATGAAGTACTAGATCAACGCAGATTGTGATGGAGTACCGGAAGGAGATGAATATGCAAAAGTACGAAGGCATAGGATGACAGTATGACTGCAGGTAGTGTGACAGTAAAATGGTAAATAACGCTCATCTGTATGGAAGAACCATCCATAGGAGAGTTAATAAATGGAGATCCAGTTTACAACGATCACATCTATGGTAATGATGACACAGTAAGATAGGTTGAATCCATTAACGACTTACAGACTCATAGGAGAGTTGGCATTAGGCCATATTCAAGGAATGTGGCTCGAGTCATTCATATGGAATGATAGTGAATCATGGGATTATGAGGTTTCTTTACTAGATAGACATAAATACATGATTTTGATCATGTGAGAGACACAATGACCTCATACTCTCAACATTTTAAGAAATAGTGACGTTTTATTTATACAGAAATGTAGACGAGGATTTTACAGAAGTTCGTGGTAGGGGGTGTGTCATGATTCGATAGTAACCATATGTTTAATGCATAATCAATCTAATTTCTTCAATAAAATGAAAAAATGTTGAATTTGTATGTCCTAGTACTAAAATCAAGCAACAACTTGAAAATATGATTAGAGCTACCAGTCACCTTATTACCAGTATCGGATCACCTGGTGGTAGTGCTTCTGAAACTTTTGTAGGTTGCAGCTTGTAGATGTAGGTGGTGTTTTCTGGTTTTCTGGAAGAGGACATGTGATCTGATTCAACTGAAAAACCATGTATATGGAACAAATACCAACACTAGATGTAGGAACTCTTGGTTTGCATAAGAATAATGCAAAAGAATTTGGTGATTCGGATCCAATATCTGTGAGAAGAGGGTATTCTGTAATTGGATGACCATATGTTAAGATTTATAACCCTCCTCTTTTGGAACCAGGATGATCATTGCTCTTGTTGGCACTTCCTTTGTATTACAAAAATAATAATCCTAACTACTACTGTCTCAGCAACCACTCCCCCATGCTTGAGTTTTTGCATGGCCTCATGCAAAAAATGTGAGATGCTAAAAAAAAGGCTGCTCAGAGGGTTGCCAACATATGCTAAAAACAAACCAATAGCACTAATTAAAACTAGATTCTTATTCATACTTACAAACAAAAACTTCAAGAAAAATGTCAAAAGTTGAATTATTAGCTATGAATTAAATAGTTTGGAATTAGCATTTAGTTTCAACTTCTATTAAAAAGATCACTAAATTGATCATCCTTTTGAAATATTGGTCTTAAAATAGATAGGTAATGATAAAGCATGAATGCATCATTTTTAACAACTTAAGGAAAAAGAAGAAATTTGAAGAAATAGGTCATGAAGCACTCCCTTAAGTGTTATCTTCTGTTGACAAGGATGTCTTCTCCACTTTTGAAACCCTTTCAGTATTATGTGTGCATTTGGAGGATGAAGAGATTCCCTTCTCATAAGATTCCAAACAAAATTATCATAACTTTTAGAAAGAAATCTACTATAGGAATTAAATATCTTAAACTGACTGCTTATCAGCTTTTGACATTCTCATTTATGAAAAGTATGAAAGATAGGTTTCATTACAACATTTATTTACTATCCTACTCTAATTGAACAAAAGAAAATGTCCTTCAATTATAGGAATACTTCCGGTGAATCCATGTGTGTAACAGGGTTAGAAATATATCCATACTCAGGTTTAAAAGATAAATTTTAATGCATACCGGAGTATGAAGGATCAATTTCTTTGATGATTAGATCAAACAATAATGAAAATTAAAAGAGTAGTGTTACCTGACAACTAATTGGAACCATCTTTCAATAGGATCAAGATATTCATGTTTCCCTTCTTTGTTTAGGTCACAGAACATGTCCTCCTTTTCCATGCCACGCAGAGTATTTTCTTCAAGATGATTGGTCTTTGAGGTACATACACGATCTGTTGAGAGGCATGCTAAGAAATCCTCAATCTCAGGTTCTAATGGTTTCTCTTCATTGCATTCTATCCATGATTCTTGAGTCTTCTCAACAAATTGACAATAGGAATCCGAAGGGACTTCTAAATCTTCTTATGGAGAGACAACTAAATTATTGGCTATTGTCAATATATGCTCTTCCCAAGAGGCGGATATCCTAGTTGCTGCTAGAATGCAAGAAAGTTCTTGGAGGAAAATTCTTCAAGCTCTTGATCATCCTTGAATTACTCTAGTTGGTTGATGATCCTGTCTTGCAACACAACTTAGTACTCGAGGGTTCTTACAACACCCCAAAAATGATTTATCATCAAATATCTGAATTTTAAAACTATTTGAAAAAATATAACACACCAAATTTGAACTCCTTGTGTTACTGGGAGCCTACTTTCACCAGGTTATTTATTCGCACAAGTTAGCTCATCATAAATAAAACTAAATTTGCATAAATAAAAACACACTTGCATCAAAAGAAGAGAGGACATCCTAACTTTGGAGCAACCCCACCAAAGTGGATGTGTGGGCTCTTCCCACATGTCTTACCATCTTCTCTCTGCCCTTAGGTCATCCATAAAAGCAATCCAAAACCATTAAATCAATCTAATCCAAATACTACCTATTATTGTTTACAACTCCCCGACAACGATGCCAAAATGTTGGTGCAATTATTTACATAATATATTATCAAACATAAATTATCAACCATGATTCATAATCAGTAGAGTTGATGCACTATATGTGTCAATAATAGATAGGTTCCTATGTCTGTTTAGTATATCTTAGATAAGAAAACCATCAATAACAAAATACTCTATTTTCAAAGATAACACTCTTCACACAATTCAAAAATTATAAAGCAAAACTTGCAATCATGCACTCAAAATATTTTGCTCAGATAATGCCTTGTCCATTTACAAGCTCATGAAGTGGAAAGATGGACTTTGATTCAGTTATCTATAGCTACTATCCTTAACAACAACTAAAAACCAAATCCAGGCACACTTCAAGGATAACAGAAGATAAAGTTCATAGTAAAAACTCTCAAACAAACGCTCAATTGAAAAGGCTCTTGCTCACATAACAAGTCTATTCATTATAGGCTTGTGAAATGAAGAGATGAAATCAAATCTTGTTCCTAGCAATTGAAAATAGTAATCAACAATTCACTCTCAAACAAAAAGAAATCATAACTCTATTCACTCCAATCAAACCTGTGTAGTACATAAAATTGTCAATATAATTGAGAGGCTTCATTATATGGTGCATGAAGGTGAGAGATAAAGTCTAATCTCATTTCCTGTACCAACTCACTTCAAACTTGCAAGAAATTATTATCTAATTTTGCACACTCTTCAAAATCAATTGATGTATCACAAATAAAAATTTAATACAATCTTACAATCTTGCAATTACTTCATTTCTACACAGGAAACATAAGTCATAATGAGATGTTCCATTTAATGGCTTACGTAATTCAAATGATGGACTCCCAACTGTTCCTGTGCTGCCACACTTTGCAATCAATTCTAATAGTGGAATCATAAATGAAATCAAAACAACAAGTATAGAAAAATAGAAATCTATACTAATAATTTACAATGAGCTTACCAAGTTGGATCGGTGGCCCTTGCCTATACCAAAATGGAAGATTTTATATAAGAAGATGCTAAATGATAAGAGACACACAGGATCATTGAATTCAAACTTCCATTGATGTTCAGCAAATGAATTTACAAAAAGAGTTGGTTCAGAAATCCAATTCACAGCATACTAATTCCTCTCCCTTTTGGCTTAGCCATCACTCAATTTATATGATTTTTACATTAAAAATTTGGATCTAGAAAATACAATCCAAATTAAAACCATTTTCCATCAATTGAGGTAGAGTAAAACCATTATATAATCAAGGAAATGCAGTTCCCACGAATTTGGGCATGATCTTAAAATTTCTGGAAAATTGGCAAAGATTTAGGATGGATCGTTCCCCTTGAGCTGGAGGTCCACATGTGTGCGATATGGAGATTATGTCTCTTGAGTCTACATGAAAACACATTTTTGGACAAAACCCATGTCCCCAAATTGTGAGATTCATCGTTATTGGCCCGAAAATCGAGGTAAAAATACAGTACTGGAATGTTGGTACCGGAAACCTGTAGGTAGGTGTTTAGTACAGAAATACACACAGTCACACCATGAGTACCGGATTAGCACAGAACAGGTTTTGGTATGGGATTGGACACCCAAGAAGTACCGGATCAATGCTGCTTAAGATTCAAATGATTAGGATCATGCAAAATCAAACATTTAATCGTTTTAACTCAAGAAAACTAAACAAACCATGCTTTAATCATAAGTTACCTCTTATGCACATGAACAAGGTCATCAAGTGTATTTATGGAGGAAAAAGTCAAGTATATACTCATAGAATAGGTAAAATTGACTCAAACAGATATAATATAGGGTAATAGAGGTGTCAATACTGAGACTCAACACTACCATTGAGGCCACGATGAGAGTGCTAGTAGGATATAACAGGGATGTTGCCACACCTCTCCCTCAAATGTCTAGTTTTGTGCATGACCCCTTTACTACATATGCCAGTTGGATTAGCAAGCATCGTCAAGCCTACATCCATTGAAAAAAACATTGTCAATAATCCATATACATAAATCATACTAAATCAATCATATATCACATGTGCATAAAATGAAATACTCAAACAAATACAATCCACTCCCTGACTCAATCCAGAGTCCAATGAAGTCCATTGATTCCATCAACATCCATAACCTGTCATGTGTCCTGCACACTTAGGAAAACTTGTCAATAACATATGCCAATACATATACATCAAATTAACAATAAGCCACAACACATCATCATCATCATATATAACCCATAATCGAAACGAAATCATAATATACCATAACCGGATCACTTGCACGCAAGTGTCCTCAAAGAATAATTCAATAAAAGTGTTCTCATTAGAACGAGATGTTACATATGCCCCCTCTTGTTTTAAACTTCATCCTGAAGTTTGTACATTCTATAAATGCATGTAAATAAAAGTATCTGGCATAGATATACATATCTAATCTATCAAACAAGTATGGAAATTGTTGAAGCATATCATATGCGTCCTCCCGGGTAGTCGACTGTGGACTATATTTGTCCCACTGGACCTTGACCTGATCAACTATTTGACGTCATAGTTGTCGAGTGTGATGGTCCAAAATATGGATTGGATCTGCCATGAGAGCACCCTCATCCGACACGTGCAAATAAATCATGTCAATGACATGTGACAGATCACTAATATAATGTCGTAAAACAGATACATGAAATAAATCGTGCATACACCTCAAATAATCAGGCAAGTCTAGTCGATAAACCACAGGTCTTTTCCTTTCCATGACTTTGAAAGGTCCCACAAACCTAGGAGAGAGTTTATCACCCTTCCCAAACTTGATCAAAATCTTGTGTGGTTTTACTCGCAAGAAAACTCTATCGCCAACTTCATAAATGTGGTCGACGTGATGTGCATCAACATAAATCTTATGTCGATCATGTGGTTCTTTAATCCTCTGTCTTATCGATTGCATATGTTCTTCCATTTCTTGGATCACTTTTGGTCCTACCAGGACCCTATCCTCAAGTCGATCTCAACTCAACTGCGTCCGACATGGTCGCCCATAAAGAAACTCAAATGGTGCCATCTTAATCGTAATCTAGTAACTGTTATTGTATGCAAACTCTACCAATGGCAAGAAGTATTCCCAACATTTCTGCTGATCCATTACATACATACGCAACATATCCTCCAAAATCTGGTTCATTCTTTTTGTTTGTCCTTCTATCTCTGGGTGATATGTTGTACTAAAGTTGAATTTTGTTCCCAAGGCCTCTTGGAAACATGTCCAAAATATTCTTGTATACACTGATCCTTGATCAGATATGATCCTTCTTGGTACGCCATGTAATCTCACAATCTCACTGACAAAAACTCTAGCTATGTCTGGTGCCTGATATGTCGTATGCACTGGAATAAAGTGTGCACTCTTCATCATAGTGTCAAATACCACAAAAATCGAATCATGTCTCCTTGTCATTAGTGGCAATCCAATGATAATATCCATCGAAATGACCTCCCATTTCGATTTAGGAATAGTGTGTAGTTGTAACAATCTTGTTGGATGTCTATGTTCAACCTTCACTTGCTGACATTCTAGACATCTTTCCACGTAACTAACTATGTCTTCTTTCATTCCTTTCTAGAAGAATAAAGGCTTGAGGTTTTCCTTCATCTTCTTGACTCCCATATGAGCCATGTACACTGTTCGATGTGCTTCACTCAAGATCAAACTTCTTAATTCATAATTAGGCAGTACGTAATTTCTGTCATTAAATCTCAACAATCCGTTGTTGTCCAATGAGTAACCTTCAAACTTCGGTACCATCATGGTATCTTGTCTGGTATTAGCCTTAACTTCCTTGTACCAATCATCATCAATCTGTAGAGCTATAATATTTTCTCATAGATTCATCTTAAGAGGTATTATCGAGAATATGTGTGGTCTTTGAATCAATGCATCTGTTACTCTATTCACCATTCCTTTAATGTAAGCAATCTCAATGGCGTATTCGCTGAGTAATTATAACCAATACCTTTGTCGCACATTCAATTCGCTCTGAGTAAATATATACTGTAATCCACAATGATATGTCTTTAATTTGAATTTTCATCCAATCAAATAATGTCTCCAAACTATCAAGGAATATACAATTTCTAATAACTCCAAGTCATGTGTTGCGTAGTTCTGTTCATGTTTTCTCAATTTCCTTGAAATGTAAGAAATCACTCGCTCGTCTTGCATCAAAACTCCACCTAAAACTTCCTTGGATGCATCCGTGCATACCAAGAATTTCTTGTCCATGTCAGGGACCTTTAATATTGATGTTGTCATCAACAAATCTTTGAGCTTTTGAAATGCTTCCACACATTTCTCATTCCGTGATTGGATTTGCTATCATCGAAAAACCTTCAATGAACCATTGGTAATATCCTTCTAAACCCATAAAGCTATGTACTTGTACATTTGTCAGTGTTGGCCATTCCATAATAGCCTCTAATTTCATTGGATCCACAACAATACCTTCTCCATATATGAGATGTCCCAAGTAATGAATCTTTGATTGGTAGAAAGAACATTTTGATAGCTTCCCGTACAATTTGTTTTCTCTTAGACACTGTAAGACCAATCTCAATTTTTTTTCATGCTCTTATTTTTTCCGAGAATATATCGATGTTTCATCAATAAATACTTGAACAAACTTGTCCAAGTATTCACAGAGCACCCCATTCATCAAACTCATGAATACCCCAGGGGTGTTCTTCAATCCAAATGGTAAAACTGTAAACTCATAGTGTTTGAATCTCATCTTAAATGCGGTCTTAAAGATATCTTTGTCCTTAATCCATAACTGGTGATATCCTGATCTCATGTTAATATTTGAAAACACCGTTGCTCCCTTCATCTGATCAAATAAATAATCTATTCTTGGCAACATATACTAGTTCTTGATCGTCGCTTTGTTCAATTGACGATAGTAAATACAAAGTCTCCATGATCCATCCTCCTTTCTCAAGAAAATAATTGGCACACCCCACTATGATACGTTTGGACGTATAAGTCCCAAATTCAACAACTCCTTCAATTGCATTTTCAACTCCTGCAATTCAGGCATTAACATCCGGTAAGGAATTCTTGTTATCGATTCAATTCCAAGTTTCAAGTCTATTGTAAAATCAAACTCTCTTTCGAGTGGTAAAACTGGAAAATCTTCTAGAAATACATGTGCAAACTCTTGTACTACAGGAAGATTTTCTAATCCTTCTGCCTTTCTCTTTTTCATTTAGCTCTAAGATTGTATATAGCTTGCATTCTTTGCGCATGCTCTTCTGCAATTGTACGGAAGAAATAAACCTCAAGGATACTCCTTGGTTTCTTCCTACAATTACTCTACTCTATCCCAAATCATCCGTCAAACTTAACTGTTTCGTCTTAGAATTAAGTATCACATCATGCAATTCCAACCAATCCATGCCTATCACTATGTCATAAAATCCTAAGATCATGACATATAGGTTGGCCTTCGTTACAAAATATCCCAAGTTAATGCTACAGTCCATAACCTTTCTTCCAAATTTTTGTTTGGCACTAGATGCCATTTCTACATATCTGAACTCATCCTACTCAACTGCCTTTACCTTAATTCTCTTAAGAATTTCACTATAAATAAATCTCTCTATAGCACTTGGATCTATCAAAATACTAAAAGTTTGATCGGTGATTGTACCTGATGTCTCGAGCACAATGGACTTGTGCTCGGCCTGGCAGTTGTTCACCAATACATGTATCCTATGGGCCTTGCCCAAATCTCTAACTGTAGTAGGTCCTGATGATATGGTTGCTCTAGCCTTCTAAATTAGACAATCTCATTGGTAATGTGGCTACCCACATGTCCAACATCTAGTCTTTGGTCTAGTGCTCTTGGTCCCCGAAGTAGAAGTTGTTGACCTAGCAGTTTTTGATCCTGGTTTGTTTTGTTGAACAGGCCTAAAATGTTGTTGTTGTTGCAGAAAATGTTGTTTCTGCTACTACGGTCCTCTATAAGGAGTCCTCTACTGAGGATTTTGTCATCACGGTGTCGAGAACATAGGTCTTCTGGGAATATCTCGATGCCTAGAAGTTTGTGTGGTTGGTGTCTGATGTTGTTGTGCTCTTGAAGTCGTTTATCCAGTCGGTTTAGAAGGAGTCATTCCCTGACCCCCACTATTCATTTCTTCCTCAACTATGAGGGCCTTCTGAATTTCATCGTACAATGTCTGAGGCATTAGGATCCTCACCTTTGCACAAATGTTGAAGTTAAGGTTGAACACAAACTTGTTGACCTTTAACTTCTTCGTGTTTAGATGTGGAGCATACCTAAGTAGCTCCATAAACCAGGCCTCATACTCCGACACTGTACGACCACCCTGTCATAAGAAGTTGAACTCATTAAGCTGGTGCTCAATGAATTCCTTGAAAAAATAACTTTCCCAGAATCTTTCCTTGAATAGATCCCATGACACGTCTTCGACGACCATGTTTAGTTGAGGTAGGAGTGTCTTCCACCAAAGTAGAACAGTCCCTTTCAGTTGGAATACTTCCATACAAACCTTCATGTTGGAGGTGTAATCACGAAGTGTGAAGCACATCACCACATTCTCCAACCATGCCTCGGCGACTTATAAGTCATCTGTGGAACCCCAGAACTCAGGAAACTTCACCTTCTTGAGTTCTCTGTGAATTCTACTACTACCAGCTAGAGCGTGCTGTGAACCTTCATTGGGCACAAACGCTTTGCCCTCATCTCAATCCAGGCGATTGATCAACACCTCTGACATCCTTTGGAAGAATCTCTTCATACCTAACACATCTCCCACAACAACATGTTCCTTCTCAATAGTCTGCTCATCTCCCTAGGGGTTAGACCCCTCTGGCGTGGATACTATCAGAGGTGTCACACCTCGTCGTCTACTTCCCCTGCATCCTCTAACTATGATTATCTGGATGGACAATTTCAAAATTAATTAGTGATACATATTTAATCATTTATTTAACACAGTGGAAGGCGAAATGTTCCAATGTCGCAGGGTTGAAGTGGTTCTCATACCATATGTAACAACCCCTCGGTTACGACATCAAATGTAAGTGAGTACCGTAGTGGTAATTTTTTTTTTTAAACATCATCTAGTGTAAGTGGTATGTGACAATGACATACATCAATAATTCACATTCTATTCTCATTTGCATCACTTCACAACAAGAATCAAATACAACATCACTGTTACTAACAGATAAATCACATCACATAAGATAACAAAAATGTCTACCCACCAACCTACCCTGCAAGGTTAGGACCTCCAAGACACAGAATCGACGCTCAAGTCCAGGCTTCAACTGATTGATTTTGACCATTTAAGGTCTCAGGACTGGTGTCTGCTTTGCAAAACATGGAGATATCTACTCCCATAACCAACTCAACCTAGACTCAGGTCCATATTGACTATAAGGTACCTAATCATGACACAATCAAATTCATTCAATAACTCAATATACCAGTACCAAATTCGTTCATTCATCATACAATTTCACATCATAAGAAACTACTCCATCATCTAGTTTCATTCCATTATAAAATCATTGCTAATATCATAATATGTCAGTGTAATAATCCACTTGGTAAGCTCAACAAGTAAATATATTAACCAATTTAACTCTCACACAAAAATGCCTCATTAATATGACAATCACTCTATATCAATACAACTTAAACAATCATCATAATCAAAGTTTATTTAAGATGAATACCAATAACATAACTAAATTATATGGTACGACGATTGTATAATTACAATAAGGATAGGTGATGATCATAGTAATAACTCTAGTAATCATCATCTCGTTATCTGAAATCAAATGTAACAATAAATAATTCTCATACTATAAAGGAATATTTAAGGTACTCCTTACACAAATGCAAGTTGTCTTTAATAGTTCAAATCTACTTATTACTTAAAATTGCCCCCTTTTTAATAGTTATTAGTCCAATTCTTGACAATTTCTTCTCTTAAAGAACCCAAGAAAAATTTGATGTGACAAAACTAAATCCTCTAAGAATTTAAGTATAAAAATTTAATGACTGATTTTCAATAATTACCATTGTTACTATAATTCCGCAAGGTCAAATCAAGTAATCGAATCACCCTTGTTTCTCGCCATAAACCTGTTGTTGATGACTTGATACTATCTAGATATCTGATTACAGACCCAAAAAAAAATAATTTATTGTTATTATAAAAATTGCATTCCAATAGAAATTTTAAGATTCATTCACCTTAAGGTACTACTACGGTCACTATGGTTGGTCGCGAAATCTCACTTCAATATTTTAGGAATAAATCGGAATTTAATTTGATTGGAAGAGATACATTGGCAAACGTTTTATCCGCGTACATTACAGATGTAAGGATAAAAGTTTTGTTAATCAACGGACCATACTCAAGGATATTTTTTTTAAATAAAAACAAGCGACAGTCTACATGCTAATGTAATTGATCTATCATTCCATAAATTTCAAGATGATTTTGCCACGCCTCTACAATCTGTTTCCAGAGAGTGATAAATAACTATACATTGATCATAAGAATTTCACTATAAATTGTGAATTAATTCTACATCTCTTTAATTTGCAATGTTGCCATTAATTCTACATCATCATCACTAATGTTGACAGTAAGCATATAATTTCTAATTCAATATTGAAATAAAATACAACAATCAACAAACTATGGACTCAAGGTTGTGAATTCATTGGGCAGCAAACAATGAATTTCAGAATTCCGGGCCATAATTTAATTGGCAGCTATCATTTTATTTTTCTAAATTTTTGGATTGTAAATCAAATGACAACGAACGAACGAACTCAAATTATAAAATACCCAATAACATCTCAGAGAACCTTGTAAATTTTATTTCTGAAAGAAAACTTATTCTACAGAGACCATGACGAAATTAAGCTCATGGATTAAATAAATTATTGTAGTGACTCAATACAAATCTAACTCCGGAATTTACACATAACTTATAGCGAGCAAGACAAATTTTGATCCAGATTTTCAACACAGATCAATGGCGAATCTAAATCTTAATATGCTCATTTTCTTTTGTTACAATTAAAATTTTCATAAATAAAAATACCAGAACCGATTAAGATAGAATTGAATATGTCTTTCAGAAACTTGCGCTCATTTTTTGCCCTGCTTGCTAATCACAGAGACTTCACCGGTACCTCCCAGCGAATGCTAGGGTACTCTTCTTCCCTTTAACCCCCTGAACCACAAAAGGGCCACACACAAGAAACCAACAAACAACAGCTCCAAGGCTTGTCTCGCAAGGAAGAGATTCCACTCTTTCTACAAGATTGGTATCCCAACTCTCACAAGTAAAACACATTCCACAAAATTTTTGCAGCGTAAGATTACCAAGAATCAGTGATCCCATTTCCCTTCTACCACATTTGTTTTATAGAAAAATCATCAATTACACATGTCCTCATGCACAATTAATTATCTTTTTAATTAATTTAATTAGTATTATTCACCCACACACTTGTCACCCTCTCCTCAAGTTGCACAAATAATTATTATTTTTATTTTATTTAAAAAACCAATTTCCCTCACATTCCCCAATGTGTTCCTATTTTCGTTCTTAGTTGTCCCTTTATTCCCAAAATTCTCATTTAATGAGTGTACCCTAACTAGATCTTAGTTATAGTTGGATTAAAAGTCTTCTTCTAGTTAAACTTAGTGGTAGCTTGACTCAAGATATTTATTCTATGTGTACACCTATTTTCTCATGTTTTATTTCTTTTTATTTTAAAAATCCATTTTATTAATTTCATGCACACATGTGCAATTTATCCATTCTTTTAAATTTTTATTTATCTTCTTCCTAGAGTTTGATTTTATTTTAAATCTTTTTAATTTATTTAATATTTTAACTAGTCCCTTAATTAAACTTAGACTTGAACTTAGTCTAGAACTTAGGCTTAGAGTCTTGTTAGGCTTCTAGGTTTGTAATTTACTGATTAAATAATTATTTTATTCTAACAAGGTCTAAACATTTCAATGTTTTCTAAGCCACCTAGATTTATTTGACTCAAATTTTAATTACACGATGTTCCTTTCAAGACGCACCTCCATGCTACAAGGGTGCCACTTGCCTTTGACTAGTTTTGGAAGTTTTTTCGACCCTTGGAGTCAACAATCCACTTGGTTGACCTTGTGAGAGACTAAAGGCTTCTAAGGAATAAAGACTCTGCCTTATTGCACGCCCCTTAGAAATATTTGTGAGTGACTGTCTCAGTCCTCCCTCATGACATCATGGACCTCTTGAACTAGGTAATTGTTAACCTACCATTCAGACCATGGTGGGAGTGCTAGTAGAATGTGATAGGGATGTTGCCACACCTCTCCCTCAAATGTTCTTTTTTGTGCATGACTCCTTTACTCCTTATGTGAGTCGGATTAGAAAGCATTGTCAAATCTGCATCTACTGACAAAAACACTGTCAATAATACATATACATAAATCATACTAAATCAATCATATATCACATGTGCGTAAAATAAAATACTCAAACAAATACAATTCACTCCTTGACTCAATCTGGAGTCCAAGGAAGTCCATTGATTCCATTAGCATCCACAACCCGTCATGTGTCCTGCACACTTAGGAAAAATCATCAATAGCATTTTCCAATACATATACATCAAAATAACAATAAGTCACAACACATGATCATCATCATATATAACTCATAATTGAAATGAAATCATAATATACCATAACCAGATCACTTGCACGCAAGTGTCCTCAAAGAATAAGTCAATAAAAGTGTGCTCAGTAGAACAGGATGTTACAAAGATCACTCATACTCAGTTTTTAAAGAAGTAGGATATCAAAAGGATATTGGTTTTCAAGAACAACATTTGTCTCAAAATGTAGAGTTTTTTTATTTACCTATATATGATGAGTATGATGATTATAATAATGGTGATCTTCAGGGAAAATTCGTAATGTCTTCCCAGTAAGAAAGTGTGCATTTTCAGTAATTTGATGAAAGCACTCAATCCATATACGACATTTATTCTAATGAACATGAGGAAAGTACAAAGTCTGCTGAAGAAAACTCTTTTCCTTTGTGCTTTTCTTCATTTAAATTGCTAAAAGAAAATTTCAAAATCATCAATGAAGCAGAGGAGTCTGAGATGATCCAAAATAACATTCGTTTATTGGAATAAGTTGTCAACGTTATAAACCAACAACATTCTTCTCATGTTTTTCATGATTATGTAGCTTGTTATTTGGAAGATTTCTATAGCCAAAATTCTCATCCTTTGATCAGCTGTCAACCTGAGAATGAAGGTGATTATGAGCTAGTGTCAAAACTAGATATGTTTTTGTTTCCAACAACCCTTTCATTGCAACATTTTCATGAAACATTTCAGCCTCTCTGTGATAACCAACAGATTGACAAACATGAAATAAGAAATGTAGCTGAAATAATTGTGCCATGTCATGTCAATCACTTAGATCAAAGTAACAATTTCCTGGATTATTGTGAGATCATCTTACATTCTTTTGAATATCCTTTTTTAGTTTTAGTGGAGTCAGTAATTGGGCCCAATTTTTCAGATTATGCTGAATTTGTTTTCAAAATTTCAGATGAGTTTCCATTAAGAAGGTCTTTCCTTTTATCCCTAAACAAACACATGCAAGGAGGTCAACCAGTGGACAAGACGCTTGCATGGTTTCATTGGGTCTTTGACTTCACTTGATCAAGCAACTCATGGTTCAATTTAGTAGGTAGGAGTATTTTGAATAAACTCATTGTTTTGAGCATTTAATTTTTAGCAGTCTTTCAACATTTAATTTTCATCTTTTAGATTGCAGTATGCTTTTTAGTTTCTGCATAGTTCAGCTTTCATTTTTCAGATTAAGTTTGTGTGCAATATTGAATTGGTTTCAGATTTGAAAGGAGCAGGTCACAGGTTAGTTTGAAAGTTGCAGGGTATATGGCTTGGGAACATCCCAATGGATTAGGCACCTAGTCAGTGGGTTCCTTTCTGCCTCACAGGGAGGATGGCATCCCCAGATGGAGCCCATGTTGGAACCCTATAATTTTCGTGCCAATTTATGATCCTATTCTCTCATTTTGCAACATTGTGGTACTTTTGCAGTGCCAGTGAAATAGAACTCATTTTGTAGCACCTGTTGAAGCCGTGTTAATTCCATGTTTGTAAACGATTAAAAGATATGAAATTTGGCAAAATATTATGAATTTGGTAGAAAAAAATTTACAAGTTTGGGAAAATAAAAAGAAATGGTCTTTTAAGCTACTAATTCTCTCAGGCTTATAACATGGTTTAAATTCTATTTTATAAAAAATGTTGGTCCTGAGGCCCAATCTCCAAGTTCATGAGCTAAGCATCGCAAATCACAAGTTAAGATTTAAACTAACACTAAGTGAACAACACAAGGGAGCGATGCACTACGCATCGAGAAGTTTTGGGAGCACTTGTATATATGAAGTATTGTTATAAAAAATCCCTAGAGCATATGGGATATATCTTGTGCGAAGAATAGATAAAAACTAGGTTCAGAGAATAGCATTTCAGGGTAAAAAAGAAATCCCCAAAACATAGATTTTGCAATGAATTACAAGCACGCTACAAAATTTCCTGTAGCAGCAGTTTTGCAATGAAAGTGTATTTTCATCATATATCCAAAACCATGTTTTTTTTTTCTAAATTTTTTTGTGGAGGATAATTATAATGTTGTTAACTTTCGGAAAAAAATTGGCCCGACCCAGTTTACCATTTGAGAGAAAATTAAAAAATACCAGCTACATAAATTTAGACAGTTTTTTCGGCGAGTTGTCACTGGGACGCTGCGAAATTACACATTCAGACTAAAACAAAGTCTATTCGACTACCATCTGGATGGAACATGCTAAATCACCATGAAGACTCAAATAAATATTTATTTTTCCCTCAGATAGTGTGATTTGTTGAGATTTGTATGTATAAATTAGTCAAGAAACAAAACCCTAAAATCTAGGAATCAGTTCTAGTTTGTTATAATTTGTTGTAACTCCTAAATTTAGAAAACCTAAAGATTTCAACCCTCTTGAGCTACAATTTAATATTACTCTATATATTATGAAAGAGAGGAGGGTGAAGGGATTGGGGACTTGAGAGGAAAAATACTTCTTGGACGTTGTGTATCATCTTTGATGTTAATAAAATCTTTCAAGCTAAAGTACTTGAATATTTGTCTCAAAGATTCTTATGTTGGTAATCTTCAGTTTGTTTTCCTTGTGAATGTTTCATATCTTTGTTAAGCATGATGTTTATTCCTCTGTTTTGAATGCATGATTATAGATAGAGAATTCACCTTCGATGCTCTTTATCTCACATTCAACCTCCTACATTAATCTATTGATATTGTAACAAAACTCATCCACTGCTAGATGCTCTCTTATAATTGATATGTTATTTTCTTCTCACCACCACACTACAATAGTTTTGATGACTGATAGATTTCTAAATACCTATCATTTGAAGTGAATTTGTTCATATTAATGTTAAGAAATCAATATAGCATAGAAAAACCTCAAAAAAAGTACTCAACGCCTTGAAAAAGAGATAATTTCAGATAA
>ML784385.1:474532-484757 GCA_009831015.1 Picea engelmannii | reverse complement strand
TCATTTATGTCCCTACGCATTTCTTCACCTTCATCAAGAGTCTAAGTAGGATTGTCTGGAGGCTTATTTGGTGTAGAAGTTCCCTTTTTGGGTGGCATGTTGGCCAAGTATCACTTTTGAACCTTGATTTTGAGGTGGTTTTGTTAGACAATCTTTAGGTTGTATCTCCCAAGTTTTGGCCCTTCTAGGTATGAAGATTTCTTTTATGTAGTTCTATGATATTTCTTCTTTGCAATGCCACAGGTGTGATCAAAATTGGATGTGGAAAGTGGAATTTATAGTAACTTCCCCACAACTTGCCAATTATTGGCCTTTTCAGAAGATCTCACTTGTATAGCGTGCCCCGCACAAAATAATTCATACAAAATTTTGAAACTCGCACCAGAAATACTACAGACTATCCACGATCTAATGAAACCAGTCCCACTCAATTGCATACTCTAGGAAGAAGTTATATTGTTTTACCTAGAACACCTTCTTGAGACTAGTCAATAGGAATAGTCAGATACCCTATCTTACACAGGGTGTATATACAAATTTAAGATGACCCAAAAGCTGAACTATCTAATTTTTGTGAATAGCCTGTCAATTTCAGGGTCTGAAATGTTACAAAAAAAAAATTATAACGTAAATTCCACAATGACTCAGTTTAGGATGATTCCAGAACCCTATCTTGTACAGGCTGTATCTCCGAACGTATAAAGCCTCAGGAGTTGAATTTTTAACCCAATGTACCTTGATCCATCTAATAAATCTCCTCCAAGTTGTGCCTTCTGAAACGTTGTAGAAAAATAGTTATAGAGAAAATTCCAAGGTGTCTCGGATGTAGCAGCGAAACCCCAAGACCTTAAGCTCTGATACCATATGTTAAGAACCAAATATCAATATAGCATAGAAAAACCTTAGAAAAAGTACTCAATGCCTTGAAAAAGAGATCATTTCAGATAATAAGCCTCTTCAAGGGGGCAACCTCCTTTTACCCCACTTAAATGTTCCAGTACCAGATGATTCAAAAT
This sequence comes from Picea engelmannii, assembly GCA_009831015.1. Taxonomy (NCBI): domain Eukaryota; kingdom Viridiplantae; phylum Streptophyta; class Pinopsida; order Pinales; family Pinaceae; genus Picea; species Picea engelmannii. The sequence continues at coordinate 483,741 of ML784385.1, read as the reverse complement.
GAAAATGTCTCCTTGGTATATAAAGGAGACTAGGAGGTATAATTACAACTAATGGACTAAAGCCGACATAAATAAAATAACATTACTAATATAATATGCCCCAATTAAGGGGTAATGAGCCAATATTAGGGCTTAACAATTAACCAATTTTGAAAGCCTTGATTTGACATCTCCTTATTATGACTCCATGCCCAATGGTCCTCTTCTCCACCCTACCACAATTGTTTTAAAATCCTCACTTAACTGAATATATAGCCACTATTCTTTATTGGATAACTAGTAAGTTCTTGATTGAGTTATAATAGAGAGAGCCTTCTCTGGATTGGAAGGGCTAGCTTCCAATCTACAGGTTGGTTTGTGGTTACCTCCAGATCTTCCTTTCACGGCGAAGGAAATTTACAGAGTGATAACATGAGCAATGGTATCTCCCAAAAATGAACACCTAATGTATAACACATATAAATGGGAGTAGATATCCCACTAATAGGTAGTATAGGTGCCAATGGTGACTCCTCCTGACACACTTGAGGTAGTGGGAGTAGGAACTATTTCATTCAATGACCCATTGATGCCTGAAATCATACAAGAACTGCTCAAAAGGGAAAAATTATCATGCAAAGGTGGTTCACACACATGGATAAGAATAGAGATTGAAAGCTCTGTCAAAGGGGGATTAAAATTAAGTAGAATATTTTCAGCAATAAGTTAAATCTACACATATTTAACCTCCTTTGAATCTAAGGGACGAGCCTCGACTAATGTGTGTGTGTGTGTGTCATCTGGTGTGGACAACCATTGCTTGATGGTTGAAGATTCATTTATCTCTAGAGGAAACCCTTGCTACCTACAAGAGCAATGAGGAGGTTGGTCAACCACATTGAAATATGTGTTTGAAATGAAACAAAAACAAACTAAGGCCAACTAGACACAATTGAACACTAGACGCTATAAAATCTATAAGCTCTAACAAACAAGAAAATGGAAATTAAAGGGGCCTTTCGAAAACTAGCCTAGGATAATCAGGGCTTGGGATCGAGTAACAAAGGAGTGAGATACAATTAAGGTAATCTTCACACAACAATATAACAAGGTGAAATTACCTTCATGAAGATGAGCACCCTCTAAGGGAGTTGAAATATAGATTATGTGTCTACCTCAAGTACTGCAAGCACTTACCATTTGCAATCACCCACGATACCCTAAAAAATAACTAAGTCTACCAATTCACAATAAAAACTGGGGAGAATGATCCTGAGTCAAGTCTATGTGTATGTGCAAGGAATACAAGACTAATTCATTAGCCTAAATATCTAGAAAAAAGTGGTGTCACCCAAAGGAGTTGCCACTTCAATCCAAAACCCTGCACATGTGATATCCCACCAAACAAGTAAAGAGGGAATAATCTTCTCTACTTTCTCAACTTGACTGTAGTGTGTTGGACATGGTGGTATGGCGTTGGCATTGATGTCAAAAAAGGCCAATATATTCAATGGTGGACATGTTATTATGGTGTTGGCATTGATGTCAAGAAGATCAATATGGTATTTTCATCAAGAAAGAATATGTCTTTGAGATCCTAAAGCTCAGGAGAGATAGTGTATTAGGTTGCACAGAATCAGAGCGCACAATGTTAAGACCTTTGGAAAGCTTGAAGGAAATATCATAAGGTAGCAATGCCACAAAATAACATCTATCGAGATCAAAATTCCCACAGAACCAATGAAAGTTTTCTTTCATAAATAGTGAAGAGATCCTCACTATAGTTGGGATTATTGCAATCATTAGATCCATGTCTCGAGCAAGCTCAATCGTTATATCAAGGTAGAGCCAGAAGTTTAGAGAGATAAGTCCCAACCGTCAAATCGAGAGAGATTAAAGTTGTCATATCAAACTGATCGATCGTTAGTCGTTTATCGAATCCAAGTAGGATAAAGAAAGAATTAGGACTTCAGAACTTCACCACTTTGGCGATTATTGGAGACAAGGCAAAGGCATGAAGTCCTGAAGTTGCGAAATCTCTCCAACCATTGGATCAAGGAGGGACTTCAGGTGAATTCTAGACCATCCGATCAAATATAGTGGAAGGACAAGGTAAGCAACAAATTCTTGGAGTCTCGGAATGTTGAAGCCTCGAAATCCCACCACTCGTTGGATAAAGGAGTCAATTTGGGTGAATTCTCGATCATTTGATTGAGTATAGTGGAAGGAAAAGGTAAGCCACAAATTCCCAGAGGCTCTAAGTGCCTAAGCCTTGAAATCCCACCAACCATCGAATCAACAAGGAACTTTGGGGGAATTCTAGACCGTCCGATCGAGTATAGTGGAAGGACAAGGTAAGCCACAAATTCCTAAAGTCACGTAGTGTCAAAGCCCCGAAATCCCACCAACCGTTAGATCTAGGGACGAATTTGGGAGTAATGTGAACTATTAGATCAAGCAGTGTAAAGATAACGTAATAACTTCGAAGGTATAACTCCAGGGGAGTTGAATGAATTTAGAGTTGTAATATCCCATAGTCTTGGAGTACCAAAGTCCCAAAATAAATAATGATCATTCATCTCAACACTTGATTAATTCATAGTCGTTGGATTAAGCCAATGGAAGGATAGCATAAGGGGGAGATGTCAACTAACAATAATCAGTCAAAATTACTTTATGACCACTTTGGTAGGTCAAAATCTAGGAGAGTTTGAATATTTTAAAGGGAGAATATCTCGAAGGTTGAAGTTCATAGGACTTGGTTCCATCCCCCGATCATAGGTTATGATCACATGGGTGATGAAGAGCCACCGCGTAAGGATATTGGAGTTTAAGTTCCATTTTTATCTTATGGTCACATCATTGGTTACATGGAGTAAGAACATGAAGAATAGGTGCTTAAGAGGAGAAGCACCAAGGACATATCTCTCAATCATATCTATTGATCATGTGGATCTGTGACCGAATATCTGTTGTTGAAGTGGATGCTTCATTTGGAAAGTTTAGAAAGCAGACACAACAATAAATCTAGGCAATTTTCTTTCAAATAACTGCTTGTACCATCCACCTTGCACATTTTATGGGGTAAATTCCTGCTAGACATCTATTTGGGAATGTTCTGCACAAAACCCACGTCGTATAATTTTAAAATTCATTTCCATTGCTCAAGAACCTTTGTACAAAATAATTGTCTAATTTGGTGTTCGAAAATCAATTAATAAACAAAAAAGTTGTCATTTGTGTTAATTAAATGAACATCTTTAATGGTTCATTATTAAAAACACACAATGGTTCAATTTCATACCTATTAGAATACTATATAAACCTAAAGGTATGGTGAAATAAAAGTGTCTCTGAGGTCTATATCTAAAGATGAAAAGCAAGTGCAGAGTCCAAGGAAGAAATACAATGATACTTATGAAGTGAGGGTGGAAGGGAAGAGAAAGGAAGGATTAGTATCCTTTGCTCAGTAAAGTTTAAAGAAAGAGATTTGGTGCTTCCTAGGGTTGGTTCCCTAAAACAAGGAAGTTGGTTCTTCCTAGGTTTGGATCCCCAAAACAAGGGAGTTGGTGCTTCCTAAGGTTGGTTCCATGAAACAAGGGAGTTGGTGCTTCCTAGGGTTGGAGTCTTGAAACAAGGGAGTTGGTGCTTCCTAGGGTTGGAGCCCTGAAACAAGGGAGTTGGTGCTTCCTAGGGTTGATGCCCTGAAACAAGGGGATTTATGTCTCCTATAGTTGGTGCTCTAAACTCAATCATTTATATAAAAACTTGTAATTTGTATTTTGATTTTATATTTATTAATGTTATTTATTGAAGTTATTACTGATCAATAAATTTAATAAATAATTATTGAATAATTGTTAAAATTTATCAATATTGATCCACCCCCCCGTCTCATTATTGAACTACATTCCAACATAGTATTTGACACATGTGTTAGATGTGATTTGTCTCTCTATAACACCTATAAATTACTCCTTGCTACTAATGGATTTATCTCTCATTAATTAGTTCCTAGTTCATTTATATGACTTTGGAAAATTAAATCTCTAACCCTACACCATGACCCTAAAACTTAGACTAAAATGTGATTTCTATAAAGAAAATGTCTAATTCATTTTTTATTAGTGTTACTTTTAATATTTTTTTGTTTACTCAATCTATGAAATGGACTTTGGCACTGGTGTTGTTGACTCTTCCAGTTTAGTGAATTTATTAAGGCAATAAAAATGCAAGAAAATGCAATTTTCTTTTCTTTTCTTTTCGATGAACACTGCAGAAACTGGAAGGGAGAAATATGTTATTTTTTTCAAACTTTTTAAAATAATAATGCAACAATCAAACTTAAATAAAACTATCAAAATAGTTTTTTTTTCAATAATTTTCATATCTCTAAAGTCAAACCAACTCCAACACACAATTGTCACTAAAAAATAAAATTAAAAAATATAATACAATTCTTTTTAACCTTTTTCCGATTCAAATGAGCTAAAAAATGAAAATACCTAAGATGATTAAAATATGTAATGTATTTCGTCCCCGAGGTGTAGGACAGTCGGTGACGGAGTGTGTTGTTAAGCCACTCCGTGATGTTAAAGTCACCGGTTCGAAACCTGCGGGGACAAAAAATCCAACCATGTTAAGGGTTGGTGTGGCTCAGGCCGGGTGCGATCCCCGGGTGATTTTGACGGCTTAGATGCCCCTGAGTCGCGGTTTCTCAAGCCACAGGTTAATCGCAGGTCCTGCACAAATTAACAAACAAAAAAAAAAAGATGTAATGTATTTCTTTTTAACACTTTTCAATTCAAATGAGATAAAAAATGTAAACAACTAAGATGATAGAAAAATGTAATGTAATTATTTTTAACCATTTTTTGGTTCAAGTGATCTAAAAATACAAATACCCGAGATGCATAGGCTAGTCAATGGTCACTAAATTTTCCAAGTAGAAACAAACTCAATCAAATAGGTAGAGGCTGCAAAAACCTAAAAATATCACCTACAAAACTTAGTTGCATCTGTTTATGTAGTAAAGGCAGCCAAATAGGTATGGATGCAGGTTGTTGTGTAACAACAAGTGAGAAAGGTATGTGGTTGTGCCTTTTGTATAGGGAAATTGTGGTCGACCATGATTGTTTCCAAGAACAGTCACAAGCATAGGGAAAAACAAGAAAAACAACAAAGGAAACTGTGTAACACACCCAACTTCCTAATCCTTACTTAGGTTGATGGGGTGTCAAAATTCCGCTTCTTCCAAGTGCATCATCTCTTTAATTAAACCTCAAATATGGATTCAACTCACCGAGATATTTCCAATGACTATAATGACACTCAAAACTAAGCTTTGGATCAAAAGATATAGCCTCCCAAAGTTCCTAGTTCATTAATTAGTTCCTAGGATATGACTTTTAGTTCCTAGTTCATTAATTAGTTCTACAGGGTTCAGTCCAGGTATTATAGATTCTAAAAACACTCTCAGTGTTAGGGACATAAACCTCTAAATTTCCATATAGGTAGAATAATATATTTCCATGTAGTAAAGGTTGATACTAGTTAATAAGGCCAATTTAATAAATATGAACAAGTCAGTGTATTAACACCTAATAAAAGCTTTTGCTTCTAGAAAGATCTTCCTGTAGAATGTTATTTAGAAGATATAATTAGTATAAATAAGAGTAGAAGGTATGAGAGGGATTTGTCTTGATAATTATTTTAATAGATCTCTGCTCTGTTGTAGGTTTACCCCTTGAAGAGGCAAGTGAACATTGTTTCCTATCAATAAAGGTATTATTTTGGTGTTGTGGTTTCATATATTATTTTGTTCTGTTGCTATATTATTTTTCTTTGTTGTTATTCCACTGGTATTCACTACAATATTTATGTTTTCTTCTATTATAATAGATATGGTGCCTAACAAGTGGTATCAGAGCACTTTCCTTGGCAAGATTTGTGGGTCAATTTTTTTCTAGAGTAGATACATGTTCTGATTTCTTTAAGATATATAGATCTATAATTCAACGCATAAATCCACGATCGGGGAAGCATACACATAGTAAATACAAGAGGTACTTAAGCTCACATTGTTGGACACCCTTGTAACCCCTGTTGGTACCCCTTCGAGTGGTAGCACATCAAACAACACCTGTATACAAACTTGTGCTTCCATGTACCTCTAGTATATCAGGAGACCCTAGTTATCCTAAAACCAGCCATAAATCAATCGATCGGCTACCTGAATGCTATAGTGACACCGAGAAAAACACTTGGGAAGATACTCTCTAGTACCTAGGTAGTTGGGTAGTACGGCTAAGGGTACAGTCTAGCCTCCTTACTTAGTGCCCTGAGATATTGGGTTGAGTACTATTGTTGGACCCCACATGTATATCAGAGAACTATATCATAGGAAAAACCTTTGTCTGTAGGCACCCTGAAAACAATAACCCTTGGGAAAGAAACCAAACAGAAAAGGAACAGAGAAGATCTATTTCCATGCAACCTTTCCTCCGGCATTCAAGTTGCAAAAATTACAAACAAAAAAGGAACAGAGAGGATCTATTGCCCTGGAAACTTTCCTTCTGCATTCAGGTTGTGAAAATTACTATACATTTATTTCATTTTTTCTGTTAATAATTTGGTCATTTTGATCCTACTGTATTATTCAGATCTGCATAAAACCCTAGCGAAGTAACAAAAAAAAGGGAAAAAGAAAAGGAGAAAAAAAGAAGAAAAAGTATGGGACCTTCTAACACCCTTATTTGAGACATATCTAATTGGATTCCCCTTTTTTCCTAGATCGTTGTGACACCTATAATTTTAAAGTTTTTTTACCTTCCCAAACCCTTATTTTAGACCTATCTCGTTGGATTCCCCTTTTCTCCCTAATCGTTGTGATACCTATCATTTTTAACCTTTTTGTTTTAACCTTCTGACACCCTTATTTGACACCTATCTCATTGCATTCCTATTTTCAAGCTAAATAAAATCATATACATCATTTTTTACTCTTTTTTCCGTGGTCCCACTTCCCCTCTTTCACCCTTGGACAACACTAGCAACCTAGAATTCCTTCACCTGCAAGATGAATCCAAACAACATAAGGTAGACATCCAAAGAATGATGTTTGAAATTGCTTTCAACTATTCCCTCTTGGACACCTTTGAGGCCAAATTTATAGGTGAATTGATAGATTTTAAGTCTTAATTGTCCTCCCTCAATGAGTGGTTGAAACAGTCTCTTGGCTATCCCTCCCTTGAACAACCTTCCCACTCTGAAGGTGAGAAATATTTACATAATATTTCCCCTCATTCCAATTCCCTTCCTCATGACCCCTGCCTTCCACGAGTTGAAGTGAATTAATTTGAAGGATCTGATCCCACTTGTTGGGTCACTCAAATGGAACATTATTTCTCCTTGCATGGAATTGCTGAGAATTTGGCTAAACTTCGTTATGGTGTCCTCTATTTGGAGCCAAAATGTTATCAATGGTGGAAATGGCTTAGAAATATAAAACAAGGGTATGTTTCATTGACTCGGTTTGTGGAAGAGCTATATGACCGCTTTGACACTGACACCCACTATTTTGGTTTTTTGACCAAGTTGAAGAAATCTGGCACAATGGAAGACTTTATATTCGCTTTTGAACACTTGGATTTCATAACAGAGGGCATGTCTAATTCCTTCTTCCCGGAATGTTTTATCAGTTTCCTCAAAGAAGAATATCAAGCTCGGGTCATCATGAATCGCCTTCACACTTGGTTGGAAGCTACTCAACATGCTAAGGAAGCCCAAACAATTGTCTTTGCTTAGACCCACAAACATTCCTTTGTTCCTCGCACTTAACCCACTAACCCTACCCCTCCTCCCAATCCCCTCAAGATCCAGATATTAACTCGGGATGAAATGGCAGAATGCCAACTCAAGGGCCTTTGTTATAATTATGATGAAAAAAAAATTCTGAGGCACAAGTGTAAATAAAAAAGGTTTTTTATGTCCATCTCTGAGGATGTTTATGAAGAAGATCTTGAGACCTCCCTTATGGTAGAGTTACTCGAGCCAACTGATATCACTCCACCCTTTGACCAAACAGAGGTAGAACTGGTCATTTCATTGAATGCTCTCACTGGCTTCTTTGCTCCCCAAACCCTTAATCGCATTGTCTACATTAATAATCGAAAGGTCATCATCTTAATTGACAATGGAAACACTCATAATTTTATTCACCGTCGTATTTCCCAAGAAACCCATTTCTATATACATGCACTCAACAAATTTCAAATCAAGACTGTCAATGGTGGTTCCATGAAATGTGGGGGGCATTGTGAAAATGTGCATCTCCAAATTGGGTAGTACCACCTGAAATCTCATATGTTTTCTATTGACATCGGTGGTTGTGATATTTTGCTTCGTGCATAATGGTTACGCACTCTTGGTCCCATCCTCTTGGATTTTAAGGAATTAACCATGCAATTACAACAAGCGGGACAATAATATAAATTCCAAGGAATCAAAACAGGATCCCCTGAGATCATCAGTTCCCATCGAATGGAAAAACTCCTCAAAAAAGTTCATTCCGACATTATTTCCCAACTCCATTCTATTCAAGCAATTGAGACACCTGTGGTGCATCCTGACCTCCAATGTATCATCTCCAAACACCAATCTATTTTTTCCACTCCCTAAAGAATTCCTACTTCTCATGGTGTTCATGATCATTCCATTCCTTTCATCCCTGATAGTCTTCCTCCCAATGTTCACCCTTATCATCATCCCTTTTCCCAAAATAATGAAATTGAGAAAATTGTTCAATAATTACTAGTCGTAGATGTTATATTCCCTAGTACCAACCATTATTCTTCCCCTGTGGTCATGGTACTCAAAAAAGAAGGTACTTGGTAGATGTGTCCTAAATTTCGTGCCCTCAATAAACTCACCATGAAAGACAAATTTCCCATTCTTGTCATTGATGATCTCTTGGATGAATTAAGTGGTGCTCAGTATTTTACTAAACTTGATCCATGTTTTGGCTACCACTAGATACATATGAAAGAGGAAGACATTCTTAAGACTAATTTTCAAACTGATGAGGGTCACTATGAATTCTTGGTCATGCCCTTTGATACAGGTGGATATCGGTGGCCACCCACCTTTTCCAAATGGCTCAAAACAGTTTTCTGGCCATTTTGGCAATTTACTATTTTTAGCAGGTTTTAACTTCCGGGGCCATTTTGAGG
>ML784385.1:463899-474482 GCA_009831015.1 Picea engelmannii | reverse complement strand
ACTCACTTACCCAAACGGGGCCCACATGACTTTTGGCGCTTCATCTCCTAGGGTTAGGTTTTTGGATGTCTAGGACTTTTGGCATTCCTGTTTATTGTAAAAGGGCCTTCAAAGCCTCATTGTAATCATCTTCTTGCGAATGCAAGTAGCCGTCACATCTCTTCTCAGAGATAAGCTACCACCATTCTAGCGAGTCTTTCACTCTATATTTTTACAGCCTCTGTACATTTCTCAGATTAATAGAAATCGTGTATTACTGTATATCTGTGTTTATGGTTGTATCTTTGATACATTTCTGTTATATTATTGAATATCTGCAATATCTCTGAGCATTTCTTTATTATATCTCCGCTCTCATTTCGTGCCAAAAATAATCTGGATCAGTGGTATCAGAGCAGGCTGCTCTTGATCATTTTTCAGTACATGTCCCCGACGAGGTCCGAGTATAGCAAGTTGGGTCTCGATCTTGTCTCTCTCGAGGACAATCTCTCTCGCACACCCAATAAACCCTCAATGGCGGAAGAAAAGAAAAATGATGGAGCAGACGATCCTATCAGTCTGTTGCTTGAGCAAGCTCTCACGCGACAGAGGGACGAAATGATGGAGAAATTTTCCCACATCCTTCAACACCTGCTGATAGCATCAGGCGCATATTCATCAAGCGACCACTTTGGAGGCACCTCGCCTTTCAAGGTACAGGTTAATTTTGATATTCCCATATTTGAAGGTCAAATAGATGCAGATGCCCTAAATAAATGGTTAAATTTGCTAGAAGGTTATTTCTCTGTTCATAATTTTTCAGACAAGGAAAAGATCACCTTCGCACTCCTTAAATCTCTCCCCCGTGTCAAACATTGGTGGGAAACTTACTGGGAGCAGATTTCCACAGATGATTCTGGAATATATGGGGTCGAACCCACTTGGGAATTTTTTGTGGATGCGGTAAAGGAACAGTACTACCCTGTTGGCAACTATGAGGACCAATACATGAGATGGGCCACACTGTGGCAAGAGAGGGGCCAATCAGTTTTAGAGTTCACCAATAGCTTCCATACCTTGCGCACCAAGCTGGGTATCAAAGACTCTGAATGACATTTGGTTCTGAAATACCGTGGGGCTCTACACAGATACATCCAAATTGAAATGGATTTTCTGGACATCTCATCACTCGGTGTTGCCTATCGATATGTTGTTAAAATCGAGCAGAAATTTAAGCACCAGAACAAACGGGATTTTGGGTCTGCAAATCCACAACAACCAAAGTATGACAAAGATAGCCCTAACAAACAGTCTCCTGAAAACCAGTCCAAGCCACAGGAAAAGAAGGGTCACGGGAAGACAAAGAAGGACACCGAAAAATGGTGCGATTTCCAAAAAATCCCCTGGCACAACACCGATGAATGTCGCTCAAAAGAGTCATTGGTGGCCAAGATCAAAGACAAGGAGCTGAACCCTGATTCAGAATCTGATTCTGAAAATACTGGTAAAAGACAGATCATCGACGCAGACCCCACTGCTACTGTCGCAACCGCAACAATTCAACCAGAAGAACCAACAGATCCAGAAGAAGGGGAGTGCCTTTTTCATTCACAGATGTGGGTGAAGGGGACCCCGCTGCATTTTATTGTTGATAGCGGAAGCCATAAGAACCTCATCTCAACAGAGGTCGTCAAATAGTTGGGATTGTCGACAACACCACACCCGCAACCATACAACATTGGGTGGCTTCGCCAAGGACGAGATCTTCGTGTCAGCCATCAGTGTCGATTGTCATACGGCATCCAACCCTTCAAGGATGAGGTATTATGTGATGTTGCCCCACTGGATGTCTGTGATGTTCTCTTGGGCCAGCCATATATGTGGAAATGCCATGCTATCTACGAGTCTCGACCCCGTAGTGTCATTATTACTCTGGGGGGTCATCTCTATAGGATACCAGAGGTAGTTCCAACTACTGCCCCACCTAAACAGTGTCGCAAGGTAGTATCTCATACTACAAAATTCATCTTCTCCACAATCTGTTCAAAGGGTGAACAGAAGGATACTGCAGCCACCACAGCTTTGGCCAAAGCACCTTCTATCCAACAGAAGCAGGTCGACAAGGTTGCAGTAAAGTGCAAAGATTCCTTCTGCACATCGTCCTCTTATGTATCTCAACTTGTTGAGCAGCCTCAACCGCAACAGGTTCGTGACAGATTTCCACAAACTAAACTGCGCGACGTCTCCAGCAAGACAAGCAGCTCACCAAGATGCAGATTCGACAAATGCTTTTCCCTCTCCCACGGGAACTCAATGCAATGGAGACCATTGCTTCCTAAGGAGGGAGGATTGATCCAGGTGGATATCGGTGGCCACCCACCTTTTCCAAATGGCTCAAAACAGTTTTCTGGCCGTTTTGGCAATTTACTATTTTTAGCAGGTTTTAACTTCCGAGGCCATTTTGAGGGTCCAAATGAAGTTTTTTCAAGATCGAGGTTCTCAATGATATTCGAAAGCATGATTGAGCCCCCAAAATGAGTTTCCTCGGCAATACCTTTCCAACGAGCTATCACACGCCTAAAACAGATATCGTATGCAAAAGTTACGACCCCAGGAAGTTGATGTACTCACTTACCCAAACGGGGCCCACGTGACTTTTGGCGTTTCATCTCCTAGGGTTAGGTTTTTGGATGTCTAGGACTTTTAGCATTCCTGTTTATTGTAAAAGGGCCTTCAGAGCCTCATTGTAATCATCTTCTTGCGAATGCGAGTAGCCGTCACATCTCTTCTCAGAGATAAGCTGCCACCATTCTAGCGAGTCTTTCACTTTGTATTTTTACAGCCTCTGTACATTTCTCGGATTAATAGAAATCGTGTATTACTGTATATATGTGTTTATGGTTGCATCTCTGATACATTTATGTTATATTATTGAATATCTGCAATATCTCTGAGCATTTCTTTATTATATCTCCGCTCTCATTTCGTGCCAAAAATAATCCGGATCACCCTTTGACCTATGTAATTCTCCCTCCACTTTCCAAAGTCTCATGAACCATTTTTTTCGTCCTTTTCTCCATCATTTTTTCCTAGTTTTCTTTGATGATATTCTAATCTATAATAAAACCTGGGAATATCATCTGACCCATGTGGATCAAGTTCTCAGTCTACTCTCGCAGCACCAACTTTTTCTCAAGAAATCTAAATGTGCCTTTGAAGCTTCGGAAGTGGAGTACTTGGGTCATATTTTCGCAAGGATGGTGTAAGGGTGGATCCTAAGAAAATTGAAGCTATGTAGGATTGGTCATTCCCAAAAACTCTCAAGATCTTGCGTAAAAATTGCAGCGACTCTTACTTATCTCCTAAAAAAAAATGTTTTCACGTGGACTCCAACAATTGATCAATCATTTCAAGCATTGAAAGAAGCCATGTGCACAACTCCTGTCTTTTCCCTTCCTGACTTCACAAACAATTTTGTCCTCGAATGTGATGCCTCTGGGAAAGGCATTGGCGCAATACTGATGCAAGAGGCTAGACCCTTGACCTTCACTAGAAAACAACTCTCGGAGTGACATCTTGGGAAATAAATATATGAAAAGGAAATGTTGGCTATTCTGCACTTTGTGGATCTCTGGTGTCCTTATCTCTTGGGGCAATGCTTCCAAATTAAAACCGACCATCAGAGCCTCAAGTATTTCCTAGAAAATATGATTTCATCCCAGGAGAAACAAAAATGGGTGACCAAGGTATTAGGCTATGATTATGAGATCATTTATAAGAAGGGAAAATAGAATGTAGTAGTGGATGTTTTGTCCATAAAGTATGATGAAGAAGGATCCCTTTTTTCCCTCTCCTTCATTGTACTAGATTGGCTTCAATTTGTTCACCAAGAATGGCTACAAGACCCAAAAACTTCTCAATTGATCCAACAATTGCAAGAAAGTTCTACTATTTCTCAAGTGTACTCTTGGCACAATGAAGAGATTCTCTATAAAGGACATCTATATTTAAGCCACAAGTCACAACTTGAATCCACAATGATTTCTGAGCTTCATGCTTCACCCACAACTTCTAGGTTTACCAAAACCTATGAAAGAGTTAAATGTTATTTTTTCTGGGATCGTATGAAACAAGACATCGGCACCTTTGTGGCTGATTGTGATGTTTGTCAACGCAACAAGGAGGAAATTGGCAAAGCTCTTGGAACACTACAACTGCTTCCAATTCCAGCTATTTGGAGGGATATTTCTATGGATTGCATTGTGGGATTACCTAAATCTAGTAATAAGTCAGTCATCATGGTGGTAGTTTATCGCCTTTCCAAATGTGCTCATTTTTTTTCTCTTCAACACCCATTCATAACATCCATAGTGGCTTAGATTTTCATGGATCATATTTTCAAGCTTCATGACATGCCTCATTCTATTTTATCTGACATAGATCCAAATTTCACCAGCAATTTTTGGCAAGAACTATTCAGGCTCCAAGGCACTGTGGGGCTAAATATATGCACTATTAATTCCCAACATCAAATTTTCAACTAGGGAGTCGTAGACTTAGAGGTGCAAGACTAGGAAATATAGGATTGGATCCTAGTCTAACCTATTCTAAAGCTGGCAAACACACTTCAAAATGGAATGAATGAAAGCGAAGATGGGATTAAAATCAAAGTGCAGGAATCCAAAGTACAAGAAATGAGATCAAGTGCGGGAAATAAACAAGCAAGGAAATTTGAAAGTAAATGCGGAATTTACTCAATTTGGCATTCAAATCAGTCAGCTAGATGAGGTTACTTAAACCCTCATGTATGTGTGCTACTGACCTAAAGTGGAATTTACCATTTTTAAGAGAAAATCCACCAAACTCCTAATTAACCCTATATAGAGAAAAAGATGTAACCTAAAGACTTAAACACACTTCAGAGACTTGTCCTCAAGAAAAGATACACCTGGAAATGAAAGCGAAATCAATGTGTAGGTATCGGAGTAAGCGTGTTGATACAAATTTAGTTTTGTCTCATATCCAAGAATTGCTTCAATCATTTAGCGTTGCATATGTATTTATATAAAAGAATAACAATCAAACATATAACAATATATTCTCAAGACAACATAGGAATGATTAGTATATACAATGATTACATAGTTTTCACATAACAAAGTGGTAACTAATGATAAAAACAATTAAAACAATGAAGACAAAACACTAAGACACTTTAACAATATAACAAGGGAATACGATAACAAATAATTCAAAGCTATAAACAATAAGTAATACATAATAAATAATGTAATAATGCACATGGTGTCATAGAAAAACTATTTACAATCACATGGTAAAACAATATATATAATACTAATGACAAATAATATATAACAAGAACTCAACAAAGATAAGGCTAATAACACAAACGATACAACTATATGTAGAATACAACAATTAACAATTAAACAAATTATAAACAATTAAAAATATAAAAATATGTGCAATTCACAAGACAACATTACGCATAAAATAGTCATGTGCACAACCAACATTATACAACACCAAACAATATAATGTACAACACCAAACAAAGAGCAATCTCTCAAATCAGCTGAGCAAAATTGAGTGAATCATGATCATAACTTCATAGAAATGAAAAATGGATCAACTGAATGTTCTGCTTTGTTTTTAATTGTTCTCATGATCTTTTTGTTGCAGCATTGAAATGTTTGCAAAAAAAGAGCGTTGGAGATTGGAGTGGTTCGAATAGAATATGGGTGGGGCGAATTTGGGTTTCAACAGATCTAGAGTGTTAAGAGATAAAGTTAAATTTGCAAGGTGAAGAAAAGAATAGAAGATGTGGGTGTTCTATATTATGGTTTGTTCTCTGAAATTCACAGTTAAATTAGCAAACTAACTTCACAAAACTGAAATCAAGCAACACCTGTGAAAGAAAGAGTGAAACATTGCACAAAATATAAATTGGACCAGAATTAACCACACATGCAATCTAACTATCAAAATAAAAAGGTAGAACATTACCCAGGACTGAGGGGCCCTTCCCAACCTGACTAACCTACTGAAAAATATCAGATGAAGCTGAAGGAATGCACACAAATTCAGGAACAAGCAACCTTCATTAATGGGGGATCAAATTCGCTTACAAAAGATAAGAACACATGTGTTCTCTCTTAATGAATCTCATTTTCTTCTACCAAATCCAAAACAAGAACAGACGTCCCCATGATTTACATAATGGGCATATTTATATGCAAAATCCTGGATCTAGAAGATGGAAATGACACCTCCATTCTCATGAAACAACATTTACATAAATGAATATATCAAACCATCATATGGTTTTTAGAAAATATTAAAACCATACTACCATAAATCTTGGACCCGTGATCATGCTAGAATACTTTGACTTCTTAGTTAATTAGGGTTCCATGTTTATTATAAAAATCTAGACGACATATTCTATTTCTTCCAAACCTGGGTGCATCCGGAAATTAGTGCATATGTCAATCAAAGAACCAGCAATAACTCCTCAATCGTTCATTTGTTTGGAAAATGATTCGCGTGAGACCCAATCTGCCATGCTAGAAACAAAGCCCATGTGAAGCCTACGCAAATGGAGAAGTTGTTGATCATCCACTTTTTGAAATGATAAACCGACACTCTAAGGTAAATCTAGGGAGAAGCACATAGCACACACTATAAATTCCCTAAAGATAAATCAAGCAGATGAGATAATGGCAGGAAGAACAGTTATGCCAACAAACATTAGAGAAACTTACCAGTGCAAGTGTAACTCGAACACAAAAGCAGCCTCTCGGTATACTCTGCAAAGTGTGGTTCGATGTCTATCCTAAGTACCGTGATATACCCCCACAATCACCTATGTGATTCCCTATAAAAGGAAACTAGGTTTCCATCTCGTAGTGAGTCACCAGGTGGGTACAATTGACAATTGAGAAGATCGTATGAGAAAGATAACTATGTTCGAATCCTTTCAAGGGTATCGAAAGAAAATGGTCTCAAAGACAACTGAGGATCCCGAATGGATTCGAGGTCCATGAAGCTCCGTAGTCAAATGCATTCAGTGGAATCCAAAGAACGACCCTCAAATATGATCCCCACTATGCTTAGTTCAGATTTGGAAGGGTTATCTCCTCTTCCTTTCCTCACGCAACCTCGTGTTTATCCCTTGTGTTAGAGGGGAGCCCTGGCTAACTTTTACGACACTGGACTGCAAAACTCCCGAACTCAAAATCTTAAGTTTATTTAGTGGCCTTGAAGAGTTTCCTCTCCACACCTAATCTAAGGCCCTAAAGCCTAGTCTAATTGGTGTACTCTATGAACAAAAAAGTCTATTTGATTTTAACATTAAGCATCAATTTTAGTGGCTTGATTACTCAAAGGTGCGGTAGTGAAACTCGTGATGTTCTTTGAGAGACGAAAGAGAAGAGTTAATAATATTTTAGAACATTGTGATTTAAATGCAAATGAAATCAAACTACGTCCTACAAATGAATATTTGGATCTTTTAAATTTCAAGGTGTAAACGTTTCAAAATAAAGACCAAGATCCTAATATACAATCTATCCTAGAATGCTTTTCCGTTCCAACTGCAATGCAACTACTTATACTTTCAAGGAAGAAGACAAGAAGGAACTTTGGGTTAATAACTCTTTTTGTTTCCAAACAAAACCTAAGCTACTACAACCAAATATAACATGCAAAGTAACATGCAAGTGTAGTTAAGAAACTTCTTTTTCTTTTTTCAAATTGAAAAAAAGGGAAAGGGACGAGAAAAAAGGTTACACTACGATTCTTTTTTTTGAAATTTTTTTATATGCTTATGAAATGAAAACAACAAAACAAATATTTTTCTTTTCAAAGAATACCAAGAGAGAAGGGGAACAACCAAGAGACTGACTCAGGTCCTAAGCCACTACCAGAAAGAAGAGATTTATCAGAATCCAAAGGAGAACCTAAAGCTTAAAAGTCCACTTTCAACCTTGATAAAGGACAGAAAGAGACAAAGAAAAACTATACAGGAATATTTATTTACAGCTTCATAGACAATATGAGACTTAAATCTCTCTCAACAACATTTAATAAAGGCCTCTGGTACTCAGGAGGACCTAAGAGACCAAAGGTTTCCTGGAAGCAAAAAATATATATTTTTTTAAACTTTTCAAAAGAACAGGAACGTGTGTGGTACATAGATAGATTGAGGATGTACGCATGTTGGGTTAACTTAGAGAACGTATGTACACATGCTATATATAGAACAGGGCACACATACTACTGAACCAACTCAAAAAAGAGATAAAGTTCAGAGTGATCATCCAGATCATGAAAACTGGAAACACCTGGAAGGTGACCAAAGACTCTTACAGACTTAGAAAGAACATAAAAAAAACAAGAATTCAAACAAAAAGAATCTCCTAACAAGACCCTAGAGAGACTCCCCAGTGGAGTTGCCAATTCTGCTATGGAGAAAAATCCCCCTAATCTGGTTCTAGTGACTAGGCAAAGCCTTGACACCTTAAAAGATTGAAAATATTATATTCTACCCAAATCCAACAATACCTAATGATAATCAATGGAAGGGAGAGGAGATCTAAATATGTACCTTAAGTCCTTTCGTCTATTGTAGATCCCTTCATGTCGTTGTCCATTCCAAGATTGAAGGCCTCCGCCCAAAGCTGGTCTAAAACCACTTTACAAAACAAACTATAACAACATATGCATAAATATCAAGATCATCTAGAAGTCTAGATATTCATGAAAACCATTTATAAATGTAAACATAAAAACACATAGATCTAGGACAAGAAGATTTCTCTTTTATTAATAACAAGATTGGAAGTTACAACCTAAATCTTGTTGGTGCCGCTCCACAAACCTCTCCTGGGTTCCTCTACTTTGACTCCAAGTGCACTATTTCCAATATGTTATCCTCACAACCAACATGCCAAAATAGGGAAAAGGGATGGATTATATAAGGAGGATGAATGGTAGGGAATGTTGAGGATGAAACTCAAAGAAGGATGCAAAAAGACTTGGAATACAAGGGGGAAATTTTGGCAAAGTTAACTTGCCTCCTTTTCATATGTCCAAATGACCACCCTAGGACCCTTTTTATATGGAGAAATGATGGTTATTCAATTGTCAAAAGGGCTACAAGAGGTAAAATGGTTGTGCAACCTAAAATAGCCCGTAAACTCTATCAAAATTTATTTTTTTTGTAATTTTTTAGAGTCCACGCAAGCTTTCAGGAATGCAACTAGCGTATGTACGTGGGCTTTCAGGTATGCAGCTAGCATATGTACACACTCTGCATATGTATCACGACACATACATCATACACACACGTGTTTTTTTAAGAGGAACTCCAACAAAAATGGTTGGCAAATGTGTGAATGAGTAGGCCAACATCAGAAATGCATAGAAGCACCATTTTTAGCTGTAATATATATATATATATATATATATATATTACCACACATCTAACAATTATATCATTTTTCTATTATTATATTTCATATATAAAACACTTCCACATCCACCTAATATTTCATCATTCTTCATAACCAATATATGTACTTATTTACACTAAATATGTGCAAGGAACATATATACATATATAGAGACAATGTTTTAAGTCCTGCCACATTTTTTTGGTTTGTACATGATGTTAGAGAATAATGGATAAATCACTTCAATCGTAGATTTTTAGGGATTTCATATCATCTTGATTTGAAGTGGATTTAGATCCATGGTTTTAGGAGTTAGTTGCATGGTTTCATCTGTTATAAATGTAATGGTCATTTAGATAAATTATATTGAATGTGAGTGAGACAATTGGTCTCACGTTTCTATGTTTTCTCCAATTATTTTCTGTTGAATGTTATTTCGGTATCAAAGTGATTAGGGAGACACTGCTTTAGCTTGCATGAAGCGAGGATCCATCAGGTCACGTATTGCTTCCTAAGGGAGGAGACCATGTTGTTGAGTGCTAAAGCTCCACAATCGGTGCATTTGTCTACTTATGTGAAGCCACTATTAGAGAGAGGAGTGAGATCCAAAGTCCATTTGTAGACCCACAGATTTGTGCTCTCTCCGTTGTGTATGGACCATGATAGAACTGTTGCATATTGGTTGGGCAATGGTGTGCTGGGAAGAATCACGTCATGCAAGAAACTTAAGATTCGTTGGACCTGTGTATTGTTGGACTGAAGTATTATTTGCAGAGCATAAGCTCTGTCCAGAGAGGGCGTGATTGGAAGCTACAAGAACACTACCTTTCACACACATTGTGTACATCCCTTCACAACCGTTGTTTGAAGAAAAGGGTGATGTGTGGTTGTGCATAATCTTTGTTGTGTTCAATTCAATCGTACGACAATTTCTTTTTCTCTGTAGACTACCCATGTTTTTTGAGAAATAGCCAGCATGCAAGCAGGGATGATTTTAGGGGCTAAATTTCGCTCATGGGCTAATTTTCCATGGTTTTTCCAAAAATGAGATTCGCTATTTTAAAAATGATTCGTCCAAATTCTATAGGATAAAATTATTTTACCTTAAAAATCGCCAAAATTTTATAA